>JAUTBT010012644.1:0-23527 GCA_032361225.1 Lepetodrilus schrolli
TGTGTATATATATATATATATATATATATATATATATATATATATATATAATAGTATGTGTGTGTGCGTGTGCGTGTGCGTGTGCGTGTGCTCGTGTGGTATTGGTTCTTGTGTATTAAGATATTTTAGATATCTACTCCAAATTTATTTTCAGCTGATTATATACCTTTACTTGTTACTCGTACACGTTCTTCTCCAACCTTACATTGCTGGCGTATAAACTTCTCAAACATAAAGCATGCAATCTAAACATAAAGGTACAATCTGAACATACGCGGTAAACCTCTCAATATGAGCATAAGAATGCAGTTGGAACAAAGGAATTCCATTTCAACAAGCGTTCAATCTCAAAACAAGAGTCATCATACGCTAGGATCTATGATATAATTATTTATCGAGACATTACAGACATTTATGCAACAGTATTTATATATTGAGGGCACGTTCTAACTTGCACTTCGACTAAACCTGTCAACTGTCGCGTGATCATCTGTCGCGTTTGGGGATACGAATAAGTCTCTATACCCCACTGTTTCTAAATTTACTGAAGCAATTTCAAGTATTAAGTAAAATAAAATATTGGGGAAAATAGATTTTAAACTTCTTTTCAATTTATATTGGCATGTGGCCTAAAATAGATTAGCATCGGGTTTAATTAATTGAGCGCCATGATCAACAGCTGAAAGTGATTTTATTTATTTTTAATATTCAATTTAACTTGAGTTAACACTGGGTTTATAGTACTGCTGTATATAATCATTGCAGTAATGATAATCGTATTGCGTTCAGTCTGTTATACCAGTCAGTTAACATGTTCCCCAATGGCAATGTCAACATGGCACTGGAACCAACAGAATATATTACCTCTTATCTGGAAATAGAGCTATTTATACCTCACGGATGTCACCAATGTGTGGGCGAATGACAGAATTTTTCATTTCCCGAAGGCAGGAAAGAGAATCCTGAAAGACTATATAATTTATCTAAAATTGGCATTTTAACGTGTTGCAAGGTCAGTTGAAAGCGATTAGCTTCTGCTGTAAAAATGGACATCCCATCAGGCAGGTTTTATGTGTACGTGATACTTGTTTATTTGTTTGTTTGCTAACGAAGGCTGGAAGCATAGTATTGGTAGTGTAAATAGATCCAATAGTGGAAATAGAAATATTATTAGGCTAATTGATTTTTTCTTTCTGAGAAAATCTGTTGAAAAACTGAAGGATTACATTCATACTGCCACTAGAGAGCGTAGTTAACTACAGATTGACATTTGGTTATTAGTAAACCAAGGCTACAGTTGTACCAAGGTATTGTGCTTTGTATTGGTAGCCTAATGAATATATCTGCGAAATAGAAATATTATTTCATACGGATATCCACATGGAATAAAGCATAAGATAATATAGGTTCAGACGAAGTAGAATATTTTGGTTCGAAAACACATTCATATTCATGATTTGAGGGATTTTATTTTAGATTGGCAATGCATTGCAGTGAAAGATTTATTCGCGTGTGGCAGATAAAGTTCGCCAGCCTCCATATACAATGAAGTCATTGTAGCAGACAGGCAATCACCCAGAGCAAACATGAGTCCTTATTAATTGACTGTGGTTTTTTTAAAAGTTGCTCTTGCAATACCATGGGCGACGTAAATGATGGAATCGTTGTTTATCTTGGAGCGGACATACATAAACTGAAAAGTGTTTTCATAGCACCACCCCGTTTGGTGCCAAATGGTAAAATGCACATTTTATAAGATAGAAAGGCTTTAAACATTAAAACTATTAAGGATTTTGCTGTGTGGAATACATTTTAATGTACTGCTAAATACGCCAGGCCTTGGCTTCCTGCACTACTGAATAGCGTATCAATGTTCTGCGGCATGATATTCTAGTGAGCCAGCTAGTACTAGCTGTACATGTGATAAGAAGATTAACCTGTACTGGTATTGCCTTAAATGGAATTTGATTTACATCATAAGAAAATATATAGACCTAGGTATTTCAAAATTACGGATGTATAATTTGTATTGGCCTTGAGTTTATATACACTGTTTTTATACATACAGCAAATTTCAAACCACACCGTATGTGTTTCGAGGATGTCGTAGTCATATACCTCGATGAACACTGGACCCAGTGACAGACTTACAGTCCAGGGGGCTACTAGTATTCTCGAAACATTCTTACGATCGTACGACACATTATGAAGATCTGTATACGGTGTAGTAGGGCTATGAACATGTCAGCACGTTCTTAGGCTAAGAAGATCGTAAGAACGTTTCGAATATTGGTCCCCAGAATCTGACCACCTTCACTTTCCATGCACACCTGGCCACTGAATCCCTCGTGAAAGTCTTTCTCAAGCTCTTCACGACCTTACAAATACGAGTTTAAATAGCAATGTCGATGAACATTGTTACAAGGTAGTTGGCTGCCAATATAGACTTCAAAGTCATCAAATATAAGCCTCAGGATCCGTATATCAAAGGTCACACTCTCTGATTACATTTTTCTTTGTCCAAGCCAAGGAGTTCGCCATTACAGTGTATAATGTCTTGCCTCCGATAAAGCTCTCAGATCGGAGAATTGAACAAATTTGTCTAATGAGCATCTCAAATTTTCGGATCGATTTTTAACATTTGAAATAGGAAATACTGCACCGGTGTACGCCTTTGGAAATTGAGTTTTGGAATCGGTGGATGCCAGATGATTCTGTACTTGCTTTATCGTTCTTTGGAACAATTATCAAATGAATGTTTAAAAGTCCATTACATAGTATATCTCTAAAATAATGTACTCCCTTAGTCGGCTAAATATGAATGGTTATGGAGTTTATATTCAGCTAAGTAAAGAGAACACTTACTATATAGTATCCATGGCATAGTAAATACATATATATAATTATTTTTATACTGGAAGTGTATGTACATGCATGTACTAAGAATAACATTAATATTAATTTTGCAATATTAAATGGCGAATGCTTTCACAATTTATAACATTTAAACGTGTTAAGCACTTGCCAAAATATGAAGCAGTGACATCTTACTTATGTAAATATTGGACGATCACTTTCTTAATCGATCAAAAGGTCTCGTACGATCCCGTACTTAACGTCAATTACTGTAAATACATCATGAAATCAGCATAATAATATTATCCAGACTATCCATAAAAAATCAGCAGAGGCGTGTTTCATAAATTCAATGTCTGTTTAAAAGATCAACTTAAATAGGTTTGTTTGTTAATGGTTCATAGTCTACTACTATACCTGATTTGGTTATCTGAAAACGTAATATATATTAATTTCACTGTTTAAGAAACAAAGTAGGGGGAGTTAATTTCGTTTTGATAATCAGTATTCTCAACATTTTGTCTATGACATTTAGTTCAATTTATTCCAGTCAACAATATGTATTAATATATAAACACGGTAGTAGATTTCTAGATAGACCTCCAATTAGCGTTTACTTCTGCTATTGATATAAACATGCAAGACACATTCCCAGGAAGGTCTCGTTTCCTATTATAATGTATCTGAGAGGGTATATGGCATTATTTAATAACACATACACATATTAGATGTATCTTCAATGGGTTTTTTTAATAATTCTAAGTTCGTATATAATAACTTACACTGAAATAATTAATTTAAAATTGTAAATCTCAAACTCGCACGTATACATGTGATATGTATCATGTATATTGTACGATTTTGAAAGTGAGTTATCTGCCGCTATATGTTTGTTTCTCAATTAACATTGTGTAAGGAATTCTCGTCTGTGCTATGCAATCAATCATACGCAAAACTAACTCTGTAGGCTATATAATGTATTTTGGGCTAAGAGCCGTTTACTTAATAAATGTCTGTCTATCTGTCTGTTTCTAATTTTGATTGTTAAACTAGTCATGTATTCAATATTTATGCACATTCAATGTAAAATAATATAGTATTCATAACTGAATACATGGCCATACAACATTTAAAAAAAAAGTTTTGGCTACATTTCAGACTTCAGTCAGTTTCGACGAGAAATGATCAGGGGACATAACTCTTTTCGAACGTGCCACGGAAGTCCGGATTTGAGCCAGTCTGAAGAGTTACTACAGGATGCACAGTACTGGGCCAATAGCGTGGCAGAACGGGGATACCTGCAGTACAGCGAGACGGCAGGTAGCTTCCATGGCAATACTTTCGATGTTCATAATGTGTCAAGATATTAGACGATCTTGTCATGTTAAGACTCGTCCACACTACCAAATTGTATTTGATAAAGTCGACTTTGTCATACAATCACCGGTTTGTTTACATATTTCATGGTCAAACGTGTCTGTAGTTCACAAGTATATAGGGTAACCAGATATATTTTCCATATACCCCGCTGGTTTTCAATATTATTTTTATTTAGCTACGTAGCTTTATTGGTACCAGTAGTCGTGAAAGGTTATTTTGACCGTGTTCAATGATTAGAGTTATCCCCCTTAGTCTATTAGACTATAGATAACTGGCAACTTTTCATCAGAGCTGACAACTTATAAGACTTGCCAGCCCTGGTGTATGCTGATATTTTGAGGGAATTTCCAACACTGGTAAAGTATATCTAGTCCATATGCTGGCACGCCCTTTCGAGGACTTATACTCAGTTACGGTGTGCATGTATGGACAATTTTGTGTAAAGCATTAAATGGGCATACAGAAGATCAAGTGACCATTCCACAGGCACCACATTCACATGAGAATACGCCTATCGTTCGTGGCACACAGAAACACTTATACAAATATGCAGAAAACAAAGATTTAAAAATCCTTAGACTGTTTTTTATTTACCGAAGCTGCACAAGCTGTACCGGAAGTGGTGCGAGTGTTTGATTGCAGCCAACAGGCGATACATACTCTAAGGATGTGTGTTCAGCTAAGAACCAACAGTAGATCATCCACGATCAGAAGCAACGCAAGTTACATCACATAATGGATGATGGACAAAATACGGTTACATCATCTGTGCAATCGCTCTCATCGCAGTTTCATCGTCTCTTTAATTATTCATGGGTTGGTCACCCACAAACCATTCTGACTCGGTCGCACTCTCTATGTCTTCAGTGCTAGATGCCCCGAAACCTAGGTCCAGTTTTGATGCCAACTCGCCATCACTTATTGTCTTTCACCCTCTCCATGCTGGAGGCAACCGGAGGTGCCCTAATGAGCAGTGCCTGTGCCTAATCCAGCAGGGACAGTGTTAAATCCATTTCAAAATTTCATTTTGTCCAAATCTTTTTTGGCTCGGTGTATCTATCATTCTGTCTTGACAATAGATCTTTGGAAGGAATTGATCTGCACCATCAGCAGAATTCTGCCCATTCTAGTCATTCAGCAGATGACTCCTGCTGTTGTGAACAATACAGAAGTCGCCCGAGTCATCAATGATCATGGAAGTGGTTTATGTCACTCTGGTCATCTTCAAACAAAACCCACCCCAGGCTTTTCTTACACTTTTGGATCAATCCCTACTGGTGCATTGTGTCCTTGTTGCATCATTACCCACACAATACCGGCATTGTTCCAAAGTTGCACGTGGATAATCTCGCAGTTACTAGGAGTCCTAGCATTAGCACAGTGGAGATCAGCCCTAGCACACTGGCTACTGTCCTAGCCCATCCACTGACCGCAGTGAATGATTTGGTCAGATTTTTACCTGTCCACCGCCTTCAAGAATGTCGCATCATTGCACCCAATGACACACCCACCTACCCACCCCCATCCCCATTTTATTGGTAATTGGGTACTATGTTTTGTATGCTTGCATATAAATTCACTTTCATATAATCTTAAATGGAACGGGTCCAATTTATATCATAGAAAACCTTTTCAGTTGATTAAAAATCAAGAGTTATGAATTAATTAAAATTAATTTTACAATTTGAAATCATTGATAATTATTAATTTTTATTAAAAAACTATGAAAGAATTGAATATTAATTTGACAATTTGAAATACTTAGTTACAATAGTAAATTAAACAATAATTTTAAATTTTATTCAAATGAAGCTCTAACTTTGAATGAATTGAATATTAATTTGACAATTTAAAATATTTGTTACAATAGTAAATTAAGCAATAATTTAATTCAAATGACCCATCCAAACCCTAACCACCTCTATCATTATATGTACATGTAGTGCATAAGTATGAGTCCACAGACAGCACAGAAAAGTGCACCTGGATTCTCACTGGTTCAGTTTCCCATGGTATAGAACCAATACAGATGTGAATGGGTCTATTCTGTCAGCTGTGTGTCAGTCGAGACATTAAAGTCAACAAATATTGTAGTGGAACCACTTTTGACCTGTATTCGCAGTAACACATGTCATTAAGAGATGACTAAACCCTGCATGTTTAATCTGTCGTATTCCCCCTTCGTATTCCCCCTTCGCATTCCCTATCATATTCCACCCTCATATTCCATATCATATTCCACACACACCTGGGATATAGCTCTACAGTGTCAGTCTCCTCTCTATACCACCAAATACGTTTCAAACATTGAATTTTTTTAGTGGTTGACAATTCCCTATATCTACTATAATCTACAGGTTAAGTTTCTATTCATACAGTAATTCAATGAAATTTATTTTGGCTTGGTACACAAAGTTTACCGCTTTTATTTGTGAGAATGACTTCTATTTGTAGATGTTTCACGCATGGGGTAAGCAGAAAGAGCTCAATATCAACAAATGTTATTGCTGTTTTCAAAGCATAGGTGTATTATCATTCTGTTAGTTCAGTTGAATGGGTTTTTAATAAATTGTCAATATTATTGTTTGTTTATGTCGAGGGGTGAACTTGGTAAAGCTATTGTAAACCAAATATGTTCTTATTGCTAAGATATGATTAAAGTTATTGAAGAATATGTCTTGTCATGTTTAATCGAGATATTTTTAACCAATTCCAAGACTCTAAATACACCGGTTGTAATTATTGTGAACTGGGTGTCGTTTCACAAGCTCTTATCTATTACGAGACCATAGCACTCTTGTAGCGATCTCTTATGCATAGGTATCGTGCAATTACGAAAGCGATGTGGTCTCATATTGGATAAGAGAACTTCGTGAAACGATATCCAGGGTTATAGCGATTCTTTGAAATAGATTCTTCTATGAAATTTTAGGTTAATTAGTTTAACATATACTGGAAAAACATTTCCCTTGCATGGAGGTAAAATGTTGGTATCTGTGCAGGTAATACTCTTTGTCTATCAGTATCAGCCTTGGTTCATGGGGTTATGCAGTAACACCTAATTGTTGCCTGTATTGCTGCACCATAAGGAATTTGCTGTATTGTTACTGAAATATTGTGTAAAACACTAAACATATCTCAGCTAGCTACAATAATTTCTATGGTACTATTCTCGTATTCCTCCCAGTGTATAAAGAACACAATATACCCTGTTCATACGATACGTGGGATGGATATGGGGAAATGTACCACGCCCTTCTCCTGATGTATCGAACTCGTCATGCGTTTAAACTTTACACCATCATTATAGTGACGATGTACATACCACTTGTACACTCTTGTCAATAGTGCCACTCCGTGTCGATGTACATACCACCTGTACACTCTTATCAATAGTGCCACTCCATCGAGTTTGTAATAAAGGCGGAAAAAAAAAGAAGAGTTATAAAGATATAGATAAAGTCATGCAGAGAGTCAGAAAGGTGTACACGTAGTCTTTTATCGCCACAGCGATCATTGGGCGAGATATTTGTACAAGGCCTTGTAATGCAAGGCATTATGTTTGTTTGTTTAATTGTGCGTCAGTTTTGCTATGTGATGGCTCAAATATGTTTGAAGTGTCACGTGAGCTTAATGGAAAAACTTCTGACGGGTTGTTAGGTCATTGTCACTTGTGCATCATTCGTGTGCAACAAATCTCAAATCTCAAATATGACCTGACTCTCGTAAGAAATTGCTCCATGCATTTATACATTAGAAACCTGTTTAAGTTGAAACTGACTAGTGACCGTGAATTTTGGGGTTATTTGTGGTAATCATGAGTCGCCATAATGAAATAACAAACATTAAAGTTTGATAATGATTGGACATCAATGTCATATATGGATACTACAGATAATTTGTAAACAAGTAATCTTATCTGTGGCCATTTATGTGGCATATTGAAATTTAAATTGCTTTCAAATTTTAATATCGTGCTCATTAAAATTAAATTTTAATATCTGAACTGGTGTAATGGACTGCTCAAACTGGTTTCTAGTTAGTATTACTTTACAGATTGTTGTTATTAAAGAACATGAAGACATCGCAATCTGTTATGAAGAAACTTTAACCTGCATGTTATCAATGCATTCATATTTCAGCATTTAATTTTCAGCTTTTAAGCAGCACTATGGAGTTTAGGATTATTATTTTATGCATTGGTTTTCAATATAGTGGTTTCATATATTGAGGTTGAATTAATATTAGATGTTTAAAAGATGAATTAATAGTTTTAAAAAGAAGGTATAATAACTTTATAACATTTCATAATAAATTTGGTTAAAAGTTGATAGCATTAGTTGCTTTTATAGACAAATATCTGTGGTTATAACATTGATATGATTACAAGGCCCCAAGATTATGAAGCATTTTTAGTATTTAATTCCATGCTCAACTCAGTTTTCTTCACAAATCCCCATATAAAACTTGAGCTTGGGCATGAAATCATACTCAAAAAGTTTAATATTTTCGCGGCCAGATCTACAAAAAAGAATAAGTCGAATAAAATATAATAAAATTAATAATATAATAAAACCATAATAATATTTTTATGTTTGTAATATTGTGCATTAAAATCATTTAAAAACAATTCTGGTTTAACCCATAACCTAAAAAATACCAACTATTCTGATTGAGACAGTTAAATTGGCCTGTCACTGTTTGTCTGTGGTCATTATTTACGACCTTCGTCCTATTTCCCCTGGCCATGCCAGGTATTGACCATTGATTGACAGATTGCATTCATATATTTAATATATAACACACAAGTAACCTGCTTGTTAATTGCTGTCGTGTCACAGCGTGTACTTGTGCCGCTGTTTGAGTCTTGTACAGAGCTGGCTCGGCTCATTTCTGCACTTTTATATCTCCTCCGAAACAGTCAGAGAAGTCCCTATTGTCATAAGGAAGTGTCCACACCTCCTTATCATCACCTGCAGAACTGTCTTATAACGTAGGGTCCTCGTATCGCCTAAAGCAGGACTGTGTCGATGGCCTTGGGACAAGTCTTTTAGGAATTATATGAGACTGAATTTAGCTGTATTAAGTGTTGGCGAAAACACTCGGCTTTATTTGAACGTATTTGTACGAGGGGAAGAAAATTTGCTTTAATAAGAGTTATATGTTATTTGAACATACATCTTGGTCAGGGAAGCCTACTGTACATATTGACATTTGTTATCCTAGTTCTGAATGAACACACTGATGAATGTCTCCATAGGTAATATACTGGACATGATGTAATTAAATTCGTGTTTTAACTCGCGATGACATCTTTGAGATGTAATAGGATATTTGATAACTAGCTAATCTGTTTGAATTGCTCAAGGTTGTAGGTTTCTTGAACTCATGAAATCGCACTCGTACTAATGTAAACCTCTTATGTCATCGCGTAATGGTCCTTGCACATCACAGGTCAATTTCGCAGCGACGAACTCAGCGATTTATGTTCTTAGATCGAACCTTATCATTTATCTATATGCTTGCACACCAAAAGTGAAATTCGCAACGTTTGTCGCCGCGACAAATTCCGATAGATTCAGTTCCTATATTTGTTCTTTTTCTTTTTGTCGCTCGCATGTAGTGTGTAAGGACTGTATGGGTGAAATATTCCTACAGCAATGTTAAGCAACAAATCTCTCCTAAACCTTACAGTACATTTGTATTGTTGTGTATGGGGCAACATTAAGCAACAATTCACTCATTCGTACAGATCACTGTACAGATCTGCACACACGGGGCGGGTGGTAGCGCATTGGTAGAACATTTGGGAGCCCAGAATCAATGTTCGTGAAAGTTACCTTTCAGACATGACATTGGTAGGATGCGCTGTCTGTACCATGGCAATGGAAGTTATCATCCTTGGTCTGTCAGTACCAGCAGTTGCTCGCTGGTTTACTGCAACATTCAGTGGTACGAATGTTGTAGGTTTCCTCCAGCCCTAAACTGACAAGCCATGATGTAAGTGAAAGAATCTTGAAAGTGGTTTTAAATTAAAACAATAAAATTGCCATAAAATAAATATAATTGATCAATAATTGTTATAAACACCAGTACTGTTAGTGCACATAAATTTCCAGATTTTAATGGACAATTCATTTCAAAGTACTCTAATTGTCAATAGCAGTGATTGTTATCAATTAGACTTGTGTTATACATATTTACCAGGAACCAATCAAATTGCCTGCCAGTCTTTGTTCATGTTCAATGATGACTAATACAGCTTGGTCCCTTGTCAATTAGTATAATAATTTTCTAATGGCTCGTAAACTGTTGGCGAAATATTATAAAACTAATGTTTATTTTCCATAATGGAAATAAATCGAGTCAGCATATCCGTAAACCAGGGAATCAAATGACTATGGCCTAACAAAATACCCAGACCTACACATTTACATATGGGTAAAAGATTCCTGCTGTGATGTAAAGCAACAAATCACTCCAAACACACATTTATGATCAGTCAATCAAGAATTTATGAAGATAAAACGATCTTAATATCGGTAAAAGGTATACACACACTTGTGCAAAAAATACAACGAAATATTGTTAACGAGAGAACATCTGTTTCTGTTATAGATTATTTACATGTAAAATCATTTCATCCTTCATGAATTGTTATTGGTCGATATAAAGAAGCTTGGTATTATGCTCTATCGCTTCTTGATCATAGCTTCCCTACACGGCACACTAATTACCATGTTACCAGGCTCTTCCTTTCCTACCTTTGTTTAAACAGTCGGTGTTTACCTATATGTCAAAATGCATTCATGTCAATTGGAGTTCTATACTTTGTGGTATCTTGTGTTTACTCACGAAAAGGTTAAAATAATGATGATTCTCTACAGTCAATATCTCTTTTTATATTTATGTTTATACACACGTTTATACACATGCACGCATGCACGCACACACGCACCCACGCACACACATACACACACAGACAGACACACATGCACACGCACGCACACACACACACACATACACACAGACACACAGACACAGACACACTTTTCTATTCTGCACCTCAACATTCAAATACATGTACATGAATTTGATAATATTTTAAGTATATCTATGTCATAGTCGCACAACCTCTGGCTATCAACATAGGTATTATGGGTTAATAATGGAGTTGAAGTAATTCTGCCTTTACAGGAACAATGGTACAGTTGTCTGGATGTTTCTTACTGTGGTGCAGAGGAGTGGGCCCATGGTGTGGGGGGATTGGGCCCATGCTATAGGGGTATTGGGTTCATAGTGTTGGTGAACAACTCAATAAGACTAAGTATGTGTGTTGGAGACAGTTGTATGCGGGATAGTTCATTGCTGTTTTGTTACTGACAGTCAGTGCTTTTATTACATCTATTTTTTTTATTAGATGGCAGGAAATTCTTGCCAGTAAAGCCTGGGTAAATGTGAGGTATTTTGAATATCACTAAACTGCCATCATAACTGTTGCCGTAAAAATTTTAAATGCCATAATTGGAAGCCGATGACACTCGATGGTCAAAAGTAGAGGTCTGATGTGAGTGTGTGAACAATATGATGACCGTGAAGGCACTTAGTGTCATCCAGGGATGTCCAGACACTAACACAACACTAACATCACAGTCAGGCCCATGGCAATCTGTCCTCTGAAAATGTTCATCCTAAAAAATAAGGCTATTTAACAATAGGGATATATTCATGATTCCTCCCTTGACCATACTTTTTTGCAAATAGCGTTTTCAAATTTTAATCGTCAATATTTGTCATCGCCATTCCAACTTTCTTGCATTTATTTTTACACCAATCAAAGTAGGATATGTGCATGGGAGGGCAGTTGGTAGCGCAGTGGAGCCAAAGGTTCCGGGTTCAAATCCTGCCCCGTGGGCCCAACATCAGTGTTTGCAGAAGTTAAGTCTGTAGAGTGGCAATGCAGTTATCATCCTTGGTCTTGTCAGTACCAGCTGATGCTACCAGGTTTACTGCAACATTCAGTGCTAAGGATGTTGTGGGTTTCCTCCTGCCCAACTTTATGAAGTTGATCTATGTTGAATGATGCAGAAGATACATTTTCAGTCACTAACTCTATGTAGAAGTCTTCAGATTGCATAATAGTGTACAGTCCTTTGAATGTGTCTGGTTTCTGATCAGTTTTCGTTGGTAGGCCTGGTGGTGATAAATAGCTTCTGAATGACAGCAGGGGTCATGGAGGTGTCTAGATTTGACACATATGATACATGTAATAGTCAAGGGTCCTACTCAATTATGGGCCACTGTTACTGGGTTTACTGGCTACATACACCATAGCCAGTATAATGTTAAAATATTGTCACGTATCCCATCGCTTCTTCTATTTTTCTATGACTTTTTATGCCCGAAACACATCATCTTGTGTTGTATACTCCCCAGGGAGTTTAGATAAAGTGAGTGCACACTGGGATGAAAATGTAGCATTATGAGCAAAGATTTGATGCATTATTAATTATTATCATTCTTCTTTTCATTGTGGTTGATCTTTCACTCTTTCTCATCATCCTGCCTTCTTTTTCTCCTTCCCCTTTCTTTCACTTTGCTATCTGTCTTGCATTTAACACACACACAAACACACACACACACATACACACACACACACACACACACACACATACTTTTTCTGCACTTTCTGTGTATTTATTTCTTTGTGAGTAATTAGTCTATCTGGAATGTAGACTTAACATAGACTTAACACACCATGTCGACTTCAGACACCATGTCAACGCATAGGTGCAGCTTCATCTCCAGAGTAACCATGACAATATCATGTTCAAATCAAGAGAGTCCCCGCATTCTCCTCGCATTCTCCTCGGCAATGGAGCCTTCCATTAGCATGGGAAATCGCATATTAATATGAACGTTTTCCTGGTGCATGGAGCCTGGTTTGTGGATGTGCGGTGGCCATTGATTACAATCAGACTCTTTGTGGATCAATCAACTGGACGCTTTAGGAATTGATCGGCAGAGAGTTGAACAGCCACTTTGGTTGTCGAGTTGATGTTAATTTTCTCGATTATGATGATTAGCATTTCCTATTTGACATCGAGATTAATCCCCGTTGTGTTCATTACAAGATCCAGCATTTGATGAATGATATAGACAGAAAAATTACACTTTTCGGGTCAATTTTGCAGTCGGATGTTATGCGTAAATATGATGATTTGTTAAAATTATCATAAATACCTGTTAATGGATGCAGTGTATTTAATTGAATTTTCATTGCATCTGACAGATGATGTCTTCCAAGAGTATCGTATTTTTATGATTTATGAAGTTGGTAATATTATGAGGGAATGTCGATTGTTTATTTGAACTGAGAGTATCATAAATCAATGCTCAGTTGTGATATCTTTAAATATTTTTCAGTGAGGTGCCAGTTTCAAACTCTTGTGGCTAGTCTGCAATTGATTAAAAGTGTAGTCATTGAGCTAAATGGAATTATTGTTTCTGTTGCCTGGCTATTAAAAAAACACAGGAACAGCCAAACTCACTTTGTTCTGAAAATTGGATTAATTCCCACATTCAAACAACTCCCCCACCCCTCCCCCTCCACCACCCCACCACCAGCATCAATAAACAATATTGAGGTTTATAGCCAAGATATTAATCCATTATCCTCCACAGGGGGAGGCAAGTTAAGAGTGTCAATAATGAACACTACTTTTAAATTTGGATCCTCAGAAATTGGAAGCGATATTATTAAAGATTAATCAGAAGGTTTTAGGTAAAAGATTTATAGATATGTCAACAGAAAGGTCACCATGAAGTTCAAACGGTCTCTATTCTTCTTTTGCACTGAGGCTCTGTAAAGGTTGTCAAATTTATACTACTATTCCTTCTATATGTTGATTGCAATGTTTTACTTACCAACTGGGACTATATTTGTTTCAAATAATAGATCATTAATGTTGCCAGTCCTGGAAACAGATATGTTTCCAATGACGTTAGGCATTAAAATTGTACTGAGAAACAAGTTTTTATGAACTTCAACTCTTATCAGTCACCATGGAAACACAAAAGTTATGTTAATAATTAAGAACCTTCCTAGTATTAGTTTTTCTGTTGAACTCTGAACAATACATTAATCCTAAATTTGAATGATTGAGCAGATAATGAACATACTAGAATTTCGTTGACAGTATCGTATCCGCTATAGTTGGCACAAAGGATCAATTTTATATGAACATAGACCAACTCATAAAGATGTCTTTGTATGTATTGTAAATTCACAATGTAATTGTTAATGTGATCATTTCAAACTTTACTTTCTGCCTATCAGTTACACTCGATTTGATCTACCAGAAAACACATTGCTTTTAAAATTCTTGCAGGTCAACGAATATGTGAAGCAGAAAAATACAGACCATCGTTAGGTTCTAACGAGAATAGTGTTTGTGGTGGCTTTGAAATTAAAAAATAGGACATCATTTGAAGTAGATAAATGAGAAGCCAATTCTATTCATTTTTTCCTTTAAAGCTTGTTTACCGTTGATTCAACACCACTAAAACACATTTATGAAATGGTCATGTTACTCTAATGTCTAGTAATGGGAAACACCTTTGATCAAGTTCTACTTATCCGTACTACTGTAAATCATAAAAGGTACGTGTAGACCTTTATTCCTGTCACCGATGTTGTTCGTGTGTGTAATTTCCTCGTACAATGGCATCAGTTTCCAAAACACAAAACAAAAATGTGATAAACTATGTTTATATAGTAAAGGAACATATTATATAAATATAAATACCCTTTTTAGATACGAAAACATCGACGATAAACGATCCCAGAGGCTGTGGACATCTGCATTCATAACTGCATGGTCACATATTAAGTTAGTACTAAATTTCGGTTTCATGAGTACACTATAATATAGTTACCTGGTTATGTTTGTAGACACAAACTAATTGGATCACCAATAGTCCGTCCTATCTATCAACCAAAGTACAATTATATTGTTTACCTATGCAATACAATGGACTGGTCTTAGCACTACCTGTTATTGTGCAGAGAAGGTATTTATTGTATATACACGTGAAATAAGTTTTTGTTGATACTATTCATTACCAATAGTTTATACATTGGCAATTTAAGATAAACTTATATCAAGAAATCGCTGAAATAATTTTCTAAATATGGACGAGCTCATTAACATTTTATGACGCTAATAGGTCGATAAACCACCAGTCGCTAAAGTTTAATGACGCTGACATTTTATGATTTTACAGTAGCTGCTTGAACTTGCTGTACCTTTAAAAAATAATTAGTATTATTATTTTATATTTAGTGTATTCTCCCAACAGACAACTCATAAGGGTCTATTTCAGCTGGTTTTCAGTAATGTATCATTTTTGATAACTATCTGTAAACCATAACTGACAACTTTAATCTTACAATGTGTATGCCACTCAGGAATAGGTTCTTGCTGTTTCTAATTCTATGGCATTTAAATGTCGTATATGTTTCGTGAAAATTACTGTAATTCATAAAATGTTAGCATCCGTCATTAAACTTTGGCGACCAGTGAATTATTGAGATGTTAGCATCTTTAAATGTTAATGAGCTCGTCCATATTTAGAAAATAATTTTAGAGATTTCTTCATACAAGTTGATCTTAAATTGCCAATGTGTAACACTGTTGGTAACGAATAGTATCAACTATAACTAATTGCACAGTAAATACCTTTTCAGCATGAAGACCAGTGGATTATATTGCATAGGTAAACAATATAATTCTATTTTGGTTGATAGACAGGACAAACTATTGGTAATCCAATTAGTTTGCTTTTACAAACATAACCAGGTAAACTATATTATCGTGTATTCATGAAACCTAAATTGCCTAATGCTAACTTAAAATGTGACCATGAATGCAGATGTCAACCACTATCTTGGATCATTTAACTCCGATGTTTTCCTATCTAAAAAGGTCTATTTATATTTATATAATATGTTCCTTTACTATATAAATATAGTGTATCACATTTTTGTTTTGTGTTTTATTTCTTTTGGAAACTGATGCTATTATACAAGGCTTAACCACACGAACAACATCAGTGACATGAATGATATTGAAAGGCTTATACACATACATCTACAGAATACATTTAAATCTGTTGGATCAAATAGTTACACGGCAATGAAAGCCATTATAAAGAACACATTTTCTTGCCCACATACACTAAAAATAAATAGGGAGAAATATATTATTTTAGAATTATATATTTTTCCCCATCTGGTCTTCAGTATTACAGCAAGAGAGTATAGTGATGACCTATTCTTAATATCAGATTTGCGTGTAATACATTTAGATATCTCGATTAATTACCGCTAGTTCAATACAATTGTTATGAACCCGTGTGAAAGAACTATGGTGCTACAATGGTAAGGTATCTACTTGTAGCTGTGACAGTGCCATCAATTAACAGCCAAATGGCTATCATCTATCCAGTATCGATGCTTTATTGCACTATGATCAGAGGAAGCACGCAAATTGATAGGTCAATATTTTGATTTGGAATGGGGATACCTGCAGAAAGCTCTGCGCCAATCGTTGTCCAGATGGACGTAGATTTGTATTGGTGATTATGTTATTTGTCAGTAGTGATGGTTCTCCAGGAATTTTAGTAGGATGCTGATTGGCTGATAATTCTATTCTCGTTAGGTTGATGTTAGAAAGTGTCTGAGCAGATTATGTTACCTTCGTTTAAACCAGGTTGTTCATTGTTTTATATTTTGATATTTTATGTAACTTGTTGAGTATATTATTGTTTCAATGGAAGCAGCACCTACTTTTACAGAGTTGACAACATGGTTGAATAACAATCCTTTTCAATTTGTGTATAAAATGTTGAAGTTCAATATAGAGGGTCAACTGTGAATTCTTGATTATCTTCTTGCTGTCATGTCTTTACAGTTACTATGTAGACTGTTCTATACCTGAAATCTAAGCCCAAACCATCATCTGCTAGAATTCGCCACATTTTGAGTTGCAATAACTACATTTTAGACCCCTTCTGAGTATTTAAACAGTCCATTACCTGATTGACAATAATCCAAGCCAACGTAATGTCAAATACCTCTTATTTATTACCATATTTTCATCATCATGAACAAGATTTAGGTCCATTGCTTGCCATGGTTTGTCTGCCCATAACTGAAATTGACTGAATCTGTTCCTTATCTCCATTGGTTTGAAAACACCAATCCACAGATCTGATTGGTTGAAGACATGTTACAACTACCAATCCATGGATCTGATTGGTTGAGGGCATGTTACAAGTGAGGTTATTGGTTTGGAGGATATGATTGCTGAGTGGAAAGCGGTGTCGAGTCCGCCTCTCCGTCACCGTGTGACAGATCAGTACCTGGCTGCCAGGATGTAATTAAAGCACCCAGTGTAATGAAACCAAGGATCTCGAAGTCTTTGATTAAATGGGGACATGATGGCTACTACTGCCCACGCACTCTTTCTCTAACTCTACTCAGTCCCATGATGTAATTTTAAAAATTCACATATTTTAAAAATTCATGTTGAGATTCGGTTGTTGTGATGAATGAACATTGGTAGAATTTCTCATTGGATGACTTCATTGGGTGCAGTAATCAAAGCATCTGGTATCTACATTTGTAATGTTTATCGATTCTACATAGAAATTGGTCATAATTATTTCAAAAAGGCATAAACAAAATTTGTTGAATGACATTAATTTCAGTATGGTTCAATGTATCTCGGCCAAAATAAAATAAATTAACAAGGATAAAAATCATGGAAGGAGATTTATCATCTAATGAATCTGATGGAATCAATACCTTGTGCATGGGCAATCAAGATCCTTTGATGTGCTCATTGCAGGTAGTAGCCTGTGGGATATTTGCCATTGACCCAATTTTTATTTCAAAACAATGTCTAGAATGCCATACTGCATGGTACATCGTGGCTGTCAACAAGACATGGTTTTGTATGTAGCTCTTCTGTTTCTTCTTTTGAAAACTCTTCAACTTCCTCTTTACTGTCCCGGCACTGTTGTTTGGTTGCTAGGTAACCGGGACCGGTTAGAGGTTCATTCATCTTATGGTTCTACAAGTTTACTACAAGCGATTATGCTCTAGTGCCTTTGAACAATGTGTTAAACAGCCTGTACACTATCTTTCATTCCCAGAATCAATTTTTATTATATTATCCGTTACAGTTTGCTAAATTACATGCAAAGCTCAGTAGGTGATCAAGTGTTTAATACTGTGATGTAATTCTAGGCTTGTGTATTGATGAAGAGATTGTATGTAATCTACCTGCTATGGATTACTCTACATGCTATTTATGCACAATACCTTATGTCAGTGTATGCATACATAATACCCACATATAAAATGTGTATATATCGTAAGCCATCAGGTATAAAGTAAGATATCCATGATCTACTAGTGTTAATGTACCTGTCCTCTAAGACCTTGGTATCCTTTCTAGAAGCTTTCTTATCCACTAAGAGACCATAACGTTCGATAGCTAATACACTGCAAAGAGAGCGCTATGTTCTATTAGTGGATAAGAGAGTTTTGTGTAAGGATACCCTGATCTGTACTTGCCCCGAGTTCAACATCTGGTAGTGTTTTAATGTGGCCCTCTTCAAGGTCCTGTAGTGTTAATGTATCTATCCTTGCAGTCTTGATCTAGTACTGTAGTGTTAATGTACCTATCCTTGCAGTCTTGATCTAGTACTGTCCTAGTACTTGTTCTCTCTGTCCTTGTGTCAAAGCCGTGGCGCTAGTGTTAATATATCTAACTACTAGGTCCTGTTATAGTATTCTAGTATTTGTCCTCTACATCCTCTTGTCAAAGCCCTGGTCTTGTAGTGTTACTGTATCTGACTTCAAGATCCATGGTCTCTTTTAGCGTTGATGTTCCTGACTTCAAGAGCCTGCTATCACGTCTTGTAGTGTTCTTTATTTGTCCTCAACATCAATTGTTAAAGCCCTAGTCTTGTAGTATTAATGCAACTGACTTCAAGGTCCTGCTATCAAGGTCCTGCTATCAAGGTCCCTAGTCTTGTAGTGTTAATGTATCAAATTCAAAGTCCTGTTATTGAGATCCCTGGTCTTGTAGTACAAATATATACCTGTCCTCAATGTCCTCAATGTCCTAACCTGATAGTGTCAACGTACCTCTCCAAGTGTATCGGCCTTCCTAACTCTTGCCAACAACATGTCAGCTGATTGTCGATAATTGTTACAAAACACCATTTAGGTCTTGCAAGGTCTTCGCATGGATTAGATATATTACCATGGCAATTGCCTCTGAGAACTCCTAGTGACCACGTCAAATGAGTTCTCTACCTTGCAGACTTCTGAAAAAGCCTTTAGTAACGTTCAGCGCCATGGGCAACTGTGTGTAATGACCGAGATTCTATTTGAGACCATTTGCTTATTTCATGATTTTAGACAGATGGCAGACGTTTATTCTAGTGACTGGAAAATAAAATTTTTGATATTCCAGAATATCAACATTTTATTTTATTGTTGCTACTAATATGTCTTTGTTGTGTTTCTTGTACCTGGTATTTTCAATGATAATGATTAAACTTGTGGGTTGAAGTTGTTGTGTTAGGAGTGAGTCATACCATGTCTGAATGGGTTGTAGTATGGTGATAAATCTAAATTTATTTCAAGATATTTACAAAGGTTGGTATGTGTCCTTTAGTAATGATATTTTTAGTGAAACAACTAAGAAATCTCTGAATGTTCTTTTTGCTATTTTGGTGGTATTTATACATGTTTTAAAGATTATTTCCATCTATTGATCCATTTCCAAGTTTTGTACACCTATACTGATGTTGTCTCATTTACCATCATCCTATCATCATTTCTTTCCTTTTTGTCTTAAAATCTGAATTTTTCCCAAATGTATACTTGTATCGAAGCTTTTGTTTCTCTTTTTCTAAATATATTTCACCGTACATTCTGGACTTGCTACAAGCTCTGGTCTCAGTGATATTAGTTAGTAATGGTGTTTAGTGTGTAGGCAATGAAACCAAGTGTTGAACCGTGGTTGTAATGGTCGGTATGGGTCCAGTTGATGCCCTAATGATGACATTTGTATGCAATGTTGGAAGGTGGCTGGAGGCTGAAGGAGATCAATAGTTATATACAGACACAAATCAAGAATCAGTCTTGCTAAACTTTGGTAGTTGCACTTCAAGCGACAAGGTATCTTGCTGTCCAATGCAAGCCACAATTGAAATTGTGTTCCAAAATTGCTTAGATTTAACTCTGTTGTCCAACGGGTCATGTTGTACACAGTTAATTGTGGGTGTACACGGATGGAGAGACTCGCACATGCATTAAAGACGGCTAAACGAGGTTTGCGAAACTGTTGGCAGGCACAAGAACTCCTGCCGAAAGGAACTGGCAAAGAACGAGAGAAAGGAAATAGGCACCAAAAAAATGTGTGATCTATTTTAATGTTTTGCATGCCCAATACGCAGTTAGGGCAATGTCTAAAGGCAAAAACATATGCCTGCACACCTACCAATTTCAGAGTCTTAGATTACCTGACATTCTAAGTTTTCCCAACTTTTCATCAGAGAAAAGAATATCTATCGATCATCTTCACAATTCTTGGAGCCGGGTAAGATGTAATGGCTTGAATTTACTAAAAATATTGGTCCAGTAAAATTTGGAAATTTCCACAGTTAAAATTTTTAGTGTCATATGAGTCCAAGCCAAAGGAGATTCTAAAATTCAGTCTCATATCAGACCTTTGACTTCTCTGCAATTCAAATATTTGCTTTGTCTCAATTAATTTCAGTGATTAAATTGAATGCAGTGCATAGTAGGGTCATTACTCGTCTTGTCATGGCAAACCTCTGCCTCCAAGCTTCTCATTAACCTGAGCTCATTACACAGGCTCATCAAAGTCCATAATCACATTCCATATTTGCATATAAGTGAATTAATCCATGCGTCTGGCCCTAGATTTGCAGTGTCGAGACATTATCTTGACTGATTTGAACTCGACCTCGTTGCTCTGGCAGATGTGATTGCTGGACCTGTTCATCTGCAGGAAGGGGGTGATGTCATTTATGTGTGGAATACTTCCGACATGTCATCCTTTAATGACCTTTATTTGACCTTTAATTTGAGCTCATGTCGTTCTTGTCAGATTGAACTTACTCTTCCTACAGTTGGCTTGGCTTGATGAACAAGTATGATATAAACTTGATTTTTAAAAATATTCCTAAGTTCAGTCTTCTATATCCATTTATGCATTCCTCGTATTGTGAAATATTTAAATTTCATCTTTCTATGTGGACTCGTATGGATGGTTATCTCGGTACACTGTATAAGTATATTGACAAATTATCATTCTTTGTGATCTGCAACTGGAAACCATGAATCAATCACTGGTTGAAAGACCCGAAACAATACTGTTGGGATCTCATTTTGCAGTTTTATCTTCATTAGCTATTTTGCAATCTTTTGAATATTTTCCTGAAAATTCTTCAGTTGTTAAGTAATGCATTGTTTATTACTGGATGGTTTACAGTATTGATCATACTGAACAGGGTCCAGTTGCACGACACTCTTGTAGGCTACAATACAACTGCCATTACAATTGTTGTAGCGCTGTCTTATTCAGATAGCCTACAAGAGCTTTTTGCAACCAAATTCCAATTGTGAAAGACTCTACAATTTGACTTACAACTATTGTAGCGCTACAAGAGTGTCGTGCAACTGGACCCAGTTTATTATGTACTTGAGTGCAACTATTCCAGGAAAATTTGCCAGATTTCTTAGACAGGCTGGTTTTATTGGGAGGCCAGCTAGGAACGACCAGTCTAATGCACTGGGAACACCTTGGTAATCTTGTAAGTCTCAGGAAACCTTTGGGAACGTTTGGATCCATTGTCCTGCCACTGCTATGACAGCCAGGCAGACAGGGAACGCTGATTTCATTAGGACTGACACCCGCTTGCTGTTCAGTCAGATTTCTGACTAAATCCTTGTCATAAGTGGACCTACCCCTCCGGCCCTGCTGGGTCATCTTCTCGTTGGCCAGCATATTAAAGCTAATTCTGGTATCGTGATGCTAGTTATTATGTTGACACTGCTAGGAATATCAGTACCATCATTATGATGATGAGGGAGCATGTCGAAGAAGAAGAAGGGGGGGATGAAGATGGCTGTTTGACCTTGGTAACTATGGTTTCCGATGGTTTCAAGGGAAGGATTTCATGGTGCTCGTTGTTCAAGGGTACTGTTTGAATAGGAGGTACACTGTACGGCATTTATGGACATGGTTCTAGGTTAGGTAGGTGCTCTGGTCAAGCTGCCATTATTGTGTTGCCAGTTGGTTGTTAGGGTACTGTCATGGTGTAATTAGGAGTGGTTGCTAGGGTTCTGTTGTGATGGCAACAGTAGGGTTGGTGTTGTCTAGGAGTTTTTAGGTTTCTCATATCTTAACTATTGGGTGTTTTCAGGTTTGTGAACCATTTGTTTATGCTGTTTGCACAGGAATGGTCTGTTGTACCAGCATAACGCCTTTAGTTGCAATGTACCTCATAACAGCATAAGATCTCCTTGATTGCACAGGAATGGAGGTTTATTATACCAATACAACACCTTGATTTCACAGGAATGGTACATGTCATAACAGCATGACATCTCCTAATTGCACAGGAATTAAAGTATTTTTATTATACCACTACAACAGAAGAATATCATATATAGTATATACTACACATTGTTACACCAGCGTAATGCCTCATTAGTTGCACAGGAAAAGAGGTATGCTATACCAATACAACACCTTGATTGCACAGGAATGGTGTATTTTATATCCAGCACATTGTGGTACTAACACCCTGTAATACAACCACCCTATGTATGTGCCCAGTGGCTTCATCTGTAATGTTAGTGTAGTAACCTACTCGCCGTGAACGCACTGATGAATAATGCAGTTTTCAACGACTCTGGATCAAGCAGCTCCGTATTAGCTACTTCAGTGCACTCTTTGTATCTTACAATCGGGTAGTCAGGGATCTCTCCAGGGAATCTCTCCAGGGAATCTCTCCAGGGAATCTCTGTAGCACATTGACATGCGCCAGTCATATGAAACTCCCTCACCTGTGCTCGTTAAGACAGCATTGTCTTGGAGTACAATAATAATAATAATAATAATGTGAATATTTATATTGCGCCAAATCCACGCTCGAAAGCATGCTCATAGCGCTACAT
>JAUTBT010012655.1:0-11916 GCA_032361225.1 Lepetodrilus schrolli
ATGGTGTTTTCACATTGATTGTTTGTGCTATGAAAAATAAATCTCTTGTAGTTGTACTTATGCAGTGAATTCCAGAATTAAAAAAAATTCAGCGAGACCCTTTTTTTTATACCACGCACAATTTTTTTGAGTAAAAAATGGGGTCCACGGTTGACTGAATGCGCGATGTAATGAAGGGCGTTATGTCGGAGGTTCACTGTACTTCGGCTATGATGATGATGATAAGAATATTAATTATTGTTATTATTATCAATATTATTATTAGTAGCAGCAGTAGCAGCAGAATAATAATAATAGTAATGAGTACCACTAATAATAATTCTAATGATAATAATAATAATATATAATCATAAACAAATAATGATTATTATTGTTATTGTTAGTATTATTATGGTAATAGTAGTAGTGGTATTAGCAGCAGTATATTACCTAAAATACTATTAAAGGCACACTCTCCCTGTTGGTCAGTTCCTGGCCAGCCTTCACCTGATGGACTACAGTCTGATAGTGGGCATCCATGACCCGGACAGACTGGACACTGACCAGCCGGACACAGCGAACACCGTGGAGGAGGAGAGGGCCGTGGATGTGGACGAGGAGAACGGGATCGGGATCGGGGAGGAGGACACTGGCGATGGGTTTGGAACCGCCCCCACCCCACCTGAGAGTCCACAGCCTGCTACGCCCACACCATTCACTGGCGAGCTGGATGTCAAGTTGGAACAGTATGCAATTAAAAGTAGTAACAGTAAGTAGACATTTTGAGAAGTTTTGTTTTCAGCATTAATTATGTCTTAGTGCCCCTTTCTACTCATGATAGATACAGTACAGGTACAGTATGACATTTAAGTAGGTTAGCAAGAATGATATTTGATGTAATATTTCACACTAAACGACTGAAATCACTTGATGAATGCTTTGAGTAAAACTTTGACATCACAACTTTAAGTGAGCTGATTTGTCTAGGGTTTTACAAGGTTGCAACTGACCAATCAAACCAGTCTAGATTCTATTCTGAGTAATGATGATTGCTTCTCTTTGGATGGTAGCACTGTAACAGGGCTTGGCTCTATGTCTATTTTTGTTTGTTTGCTCTTAATGATTAATGAACACTTATGTTGTTATTATTTTCTTTTAGCTCAAGAAATCTATTTCATGGCTCTAATCGATGTCCTGACAAAGTATGGAATGAAGAAGAGAACGGCACAAGCAGCAAAGGCAGTTAAACACGGTGCCAATGCCGAAATATCCACCGTACACCCAGACCAGTATGCCAAGCGATTTCTGGAATTCATCTCCAAAAACATCAACTGAAGGCACCAGTCTCTGCACACTGTGACCACCTGGAGATCGCTAGCCACACCAATCACCATTTGTAAGGGTCCAATGTATCTAGAACAAGTATTCACTGCATGGATGGGTGGAGCCAACTGTAGGCCTTCCAGCTGAGCTTTGAGAAGTTAACTGTCTCATTCCTGATGGGGTGCACGTGGCGATCATAATCAACTCAAAGGTCACATGTTCCAACAGAGCATAACAACTTTCCAAGGCGTGTTGTTAATGTTTTTATTATTAGACCACAAAGCATCTCCTATTAAGGTACTTGTTGGTGCAAGCTTTTCCTCTATACTGCCTTGGTGAATCTTTCATGCATCCAGATTCTTGATAGCAGATTTATTATGTATCTGTATATTCTACTGTGACCAATGAGAGGCCAGCATTGCACACACCCTACATCTGTACCAAGTCTGCTTGTCTGGACCCAGACTTCTGAGCAGAGATAAATATCATTTGCTTCTATGATTTAATATGATTCCCCAATATTTGGGAAAGAAATATACAAGATTGTTTCAGTGATCAGATGATAGTTTTAGCTCTAGGGTAGCAGTCACATTGACAGCCTTGCACCGAGTTCAAATTGAGCTAGATGATGCAGGAGTGTGTGTGTGTGTTTGGTTGGTTGACTTGACACTGACACCTACCAGCTTGTTTCTCTGTTCTTAGCTTGCCTACCACCGCACCATCTTACCACAGCCAGTGTCAGTTACTATTGATTACTCGCACTATGTAGATGTGGCTATTGCTGCCATGTGTATGCCATCAGTTCAATGTCTATACATCATCATTGGTAGGACAGACTAATCCATCTCCAAATACACATCGAGCATTTCACATATTCAGATCTATTTATCAAATTTGTCAATTAGTAAACATTTCATTCGTGATTCCATTAAGTATTGTGATTACCACATTTGATTTCTGTTGTATCTACTTGGTGTGATTATCATTATGTTACTGAGTCTCTACTATGAGAATGAAACCGGTCAAACAATATGGAAAAAAATATCTTTCATGTTTCAATAGATAATTTTCATGGCTTTGTTAGTTTTTAATTATTTAAATGCTAGAATGGTATTTGGATGTTCACACAAGATATGTATTGGGCAATTACGCATAGATATGAAATTATATTTGTTTTATCAAAAAGATTATAGTGATAAATATCAAAAAAAGTATTTACATATTTTACGCAAATATGATATGTTGACATTTGTCAGAGCTGACAGTATCAGACTTCTACATTGAGTAGTCGCAGAAATGTGTTGGTTCACAGAATGAGACGTGTGTAACTGTTGAGTGGACAGATACAGGAATTTGAAAAAGTAAGGATGTAGAATATTTAGTAGACAGTTGTGAATGATCTCTACCTGCAGGGGAGTAGTATATGGTTCAAATCCAGTGAGGTTGTGTCAGGTGTTTATTACTAGATTGTATTATTATGTTATTGTTTAAATTAAAGGTCGGTAAAAAAAGAAGGTGGTGGGGTGGGGGTACACACCCTGCACCACCTATCTGTATCCACCCCAGGGGGGTGCACACCCTGCACCACCTATCTGTATCCCAAAGTTGATTTGCATTTTACACTTATGATATTGTATATTACTTTAGGATGGCAGAAAGATGTCTCCCAAGTTGATCGTTGAATTCCTAATGTAGTGACAGTTTGCTGTGACATACCCTGGTGTTAGTCCTGCAGTGCTGTACACCACACTTACTCCACGCCTCCTCCACACCTCCTCCACACCTCCTCCTCCGGGCCTCGTCTTCCCACCACAGCAGTTTGCAAACATTCAGCTTTATCTCTGTTTTGGTGCAACCTAACTTAATCATTTCTTTGTTCAGACATCAGCTCTTTATCTTATTCACTCAACTCAATTACATATTTTCATTTCACAAGAAAGCTTGCACATTTATCACATCTACTTCAACTTGGGATGAAACATTGTAAAGTTAGCAATCGAGCTGAGGTGGTACAGATGTAGTAATTCAATAGCCATAGTGCGCTGTAGCTGTCGTTCAGTAAGAAATTACTGATCTAGCTAGCTGGACATGATGTGAGTTTTAGAAGTAGGATGCTGCCTTGACAAGCCATCAGTACCGTTCTTGCTGGGTGCTACTCGGCATGTCTGTCGATGGAATCCCTTGATGTATGCCAATATGATATTGACATGATTTTCTAAATAGCCAATACATCGATGTAAACTAACAAGCTAGGAGACTGCATCAGCCCTGACTTTGACTGATATACCACACAAGTATTGCCATACCTTTGCACCCAACTGCAAGTTTTCTAATTGTTTGGATAGTTAAGGGATAAAGGTCTACTGTTTGTAATTTAGAGGTATCAAATCACGATTGATATCTCTAAATTACAAACAGTAGTGCCTTTATCCCCATGCTAACATGACTACACAAACTATGAAATTCCACCGGAATATATTTTGATGTAATGCTGTAAGTTGTGATCTGGGCAAAATCATACGTCACTTGTTGATTTCATTGTGACGTCACATCTGGTTCCCTAAGCTACATAGTTATCGGGAGACTGAGTTATTAGCAGCTACTAATGAACAGAATTTTAAGCTTGACAGTCAACTAATACGTGATGTCACAGTGCTAAACATCTTCAAGTATGTACTTTTCAAGTCTGGAAATTTTCTCCAACTCGATTCTTGTTGACAATACAATTAGTGTTCAGAAAGATTAACTCATTGTAAACTGATCCCGCAAGGCACATGGGTTGATGTACCATCTAGACATAATAGTAAGCCTATATAGACAGTACATCAAGCCATTTCCCCCCACGAAACTGGTTTAGAAACGTATATTATTGTGCGCTTGTTGGTGATCTGTTTCTAAAATCAGCGAATTAACAGTTGCTGATATCGTGGGTGTGGCACATTTTGGCCAATAGTTTTATGCTATTCATAAAAGTCATGTTAGAATACATTTCAGATCACATTTTAGAAACACTGTGCTTTGAATTTGGTTTATTGTTACTATATATAAACTCAATACATGTTTAAGTTGAGTAGTTTTAAATATTGCAACAGTAATGTAAACTACACAATTACTATGTTGCTGAAATCCAGAATACTACAGGCAGAGTAACTGGTTGCAACCGGATACTATAGTAACTGATTGCACCCGGATACCATCGTAACTGGCACCACTCGGATACTATCGTAAAGCAATGACTTGGAAGATGTAAAATGGAGGCATGACGACTTTGGTCACAGTAGTTCTGCAAGTATAATACATGTTAATAGTTTATCTAGTGCTGTCCTCGATGTTTGCTCAGTCGAATACTCTTGATGATACATTTGTCAAGCTGTATTCATAACCTTGTTTGTACATAGCTATCATACCTTTAAAAATATTTATCTTGCTCAGTCTGTCCGGTTATGAAATCATTTTTTTTCCAGTACGATTTCATGCTTAACTCAAATGTTGTATACAGATTTGTAAACAAAACTTTCAGTTGACTTGAGCATGAAATTGCACTCGGGAAATGTTCGTAACCTCAGGGCTAGTTTTATGAAATCTGCTAATGATACCCGACTGTCATACTTAGAATAACAAAATATTGATTACGAACATTGCTGACTAGTTTAATTTCTGAAATTCACGTAGAATTCCATTGCTTATACGTGTAGTTGACAGTTTCCATACATTTGGTAGCCATTGTAAGTGTTATTCTAACTTATTGTGGACTTCCACGTAAGTACATTGTACTATAAGTGAGTACACTATACTATACTGAGTAGCGTTCATACTTATCATATGTTAATGGAAAGCAACCACAGCTATGAATGGTTGTACTGAACCAAATGAGGCAAATTAGAGCTAAAATTGAAAAATATATTTACTTTTCATATGTATAATGACTTTTGTATCTCCAATTATCTTTGGATTGCTTAAGAAACAAATATTAGACACCCTTTTGCAACATAAGCATACTAGTATGATAACATTCTGGATTAATCAGAAATATTCCAATCTGCAATCTACTGTTATTATCAGTATGGGGAAATCCCTTAATGAATTTAGGGTTGATGTATATTTTTTATCTAAAATTATTATCTGATATACATGTATCTAATTGTAATTAGACCTATGCTCCTCATTTAGAAGATAACATGAACATATCTTAACTAGCAGGCCCCGTTCCACAGTCAGTCCTAGTGCTACGAGGGTCGTAACTCTCTAGCAACTCCATGCTAACCTACAGGAGTTATGACTCCTGTAACGCTAGGATTGTTCAGTGGAACTGGACCCAGGACATTAAGAATATGTAGCGAGTTGAATACAACACTTGGTTGGACACATAACAAAATGTAAATATCCAAGTAAAAATTAGTTTGACCATGAAATATGTTAACTAGGTGTGATTGTATGCTTTACTATTTATCTCAATTTGTCTTAAAGATATACATTTTTATATGTTAATAATAATGGTGAAGTTGTAAGAATAACAGAAATGCTGATACTTTCAAGAGTAATAATAATAACGTAATGTCATCAATAATTTTATTAACTCAAAATTGTTTTTAAGAGTTAAAAATATGGATTCACATCATCCCAGAATTGTGTTCAAACATATATTTTGTAAATGTATGCGTGACATTGTATATTTAATGGGTATGCACATGTAGATATGACCATCCCAGGAATTAGTAATATTTGTTTATTGCATTGTTGATATGTCATGGCTTTGAGGAAGCTATGCCCAGTTGTTGAGATTTTTTGGTCTGTTAATTTATAGTACTAGTATATTGTACATTCAATGACTCGTCAGCAATGTAAACTTATCTCTTCCACCTACTCAATTCCACGGAATATGAACCACACAGCTCAATGTTGCAAGGGCATTCTATGAAGGAACCAGGATCCACCGGCTATTTTCACTGTTTTCTTTGATTACTTGAAATAGTGAAACAGCATTGTTTGTGATTGACATTAAATAGACAAGGTGTAAACCAGCCTATGGAATACTTTGATAACTACAAATATTTTATTCACTTTGCAAATTCTCATAGTTATGTTACAGATACATTATTATCATCGAAAACAATATAGGCTCTGCAATGCTGTAGTCCCATGTTTATTAATATGGAATCACATTTGAATAGAATTCTTTGACAAATGTTGGATCGAACCAATGTTTAATCAGTTTGACAAAGTGCAGTTTTCGTATGTTTTTGTTCAGTCACTATATTCTATGTGTATTATGCATTACCATAGGATGATGTATGTAATATAATATCCTTATATACTATATCTGTAAATTGATTTGATTTTATGCCTGTAGTTCAGCTGCTTGTTTTGTTGTGTATAAACGTATGTTATTTGTTGTTATCAGTGATAGACTTCGGCCTTGGCCGTTCATGCTTTAGTTCACAAGCCGTCGATCTGCACTGCAGGTTTTCCTTAGATTGCCTGCATACAAGGAGCCACTTATTGACATTAACAGCAGATTAAAGTTTCCTTCCTCGTAGGAAGTGCTAGAGATTCTGTGACCAGTCCCTGTCTTGTCTCCCTTTGATCTGGGGGATTGTTAAGAAATTTGGTTTAATTTAAGCATGTCCTCACAACATGCACCATTCAGTAATTGGAAGTCAGTAGACTCAACGTACATAAGAAAACTGTGTGCAGGTATACCTTTACTACAGTGTAGGACAGCTTGAAATCTCTGAGCTTCATAGTGTCAACAGGGTACTGTTTCACATTGTAAATGGTGAAGAGACACTGTATTTCTGTGACAAAGAGCTAAATATTAGGACTGTTAATGTTGGAGAACAATTTTGTAATTCATTTATGAAAATATTGAACAAATGCATCCTGAGTATTCTTGAAATTTATTAAAGCAATGTTTTAGAATATTCGTCTTTGTTTTGTGAAAATGTTAAGATCTTCAAACAATGTGTCATTGCCCTTAGTTACTGAGACAGCATGTCTAGAATCGTATCGTGTATAATAGGAAACTATGCGCCAAACGTTTATGGTTAGATGCCAAGGACGATCGAATAAATGAGCAAGGACCTGTGAATAGACTTTGTTTCTATTCCAACCTGTGAATAGACTTTGTTTCTATAGAGCCAATATTATATTTTTCAATATCGCCAATATTTTCCTTTACAAGAGCAATTGTTTATTCATGGCCATTGGCTTAAAAACGACTGATTGTGTTCTCATTTTACTAGTGCGACCAATAATCAACTCCACCCAATACAAGTAGATGGCTAAGATACGCACAATGCATCCTATAGTTGTTATATCAGTAGTAACATCTGTCCGTGTTATGACCCTGCGTACTTGGCAACATGCACTTTCCACCATTAGAACAATAACTGTTCACGGCTGGACAGATTTCTCGTTCAATATTAATGTTCACGTGATCAAACGATGGAGCAAGGATACGACACGATTTTACCCTTGAAACGTTAGAACTTTTTATGTTAGAATGAACATTGAAAACAAAACAAAAACACGCTTAGGGTGTTTATTTGATATGACTGTTTCAAATGCTGGGTTATAGCTTATATACATGTATGTTGCAAATGTATTACTATTAGACATAAACTGTAAATGTTAAAGAGCTAGTTTGCATTTTTTTGCTTGCGTTCATAGAGATATGAACATAAAAAACGATGTGCAAACTGACGCATCAAGGGTAATTTATCTAAGAACCGCGCATTAATAGTTAAAAAAAATATTCTATGACATCACAATGGGTAAAGGAAACTTGTTCATTGAAATATGAATAGAATATTTTGGTGTCAATTACATTTTTCATAAAAACTATCGTATTACTCGACGTTTCGTCATTGAAATACCGACATCATCAGGAGTATAATAATAATAATAATAATAATATATGTTTATTATCCCGGGAACATGTTTACATTGTAAAAGGCATTAGTAAAAAAGAATTAATACATATACAAAATATCGATCATACAACACATAACTCGGTAACGAAACATTTTTGTTAAAATAAAATTTACATATGTAGAGAGCAAACTCTTACACGAAATACCACTAATTACAAATACGATCGTATCCTTTCTGTACATTAAATGTTAGAAGGTTGTACGTTGGAACGAACATCTTTTACAATACTTTGGGTCATTTGAACCAATCGGATTTAGCTAATTGCAGGGAATTGTTTCCGGATCCGGTCACTTTCTCGAACTTTCCGCTCTCTATTTCCTTTGAACAACAATAATACAAAGGGAAGTCCATGAAAATAATTTTGAGCTTGCCAGAATTCGAACTGGGAATCTTCGGTAGTCTTGAAGACATATGAAAGGAAATGTGTAGTTGAAAAATCACATTCAGAATTGTATATAACATAATGAAAGAATTGGATAACGGTCGGTAAAAAGCATTTCGAAGGCGCCAGGATATGATTTGTATTTATTCTTTGCTTTTGAATTCCAAACATGAAATGAAACGAAGGCGCATACTTTAACGGTAATGCTTTCAATATTTACACACGAGTACAATTGCAATACAATTATTTTTTCTCTAAATACGTTTTGGCAATATTCCTGTATATCGTCCATGGTACGACATGTATTAGCAACATACACGTTGAAAACATTTCTACCGTCCCACGATTCGAACCTTGAATTTTCTGATTCGTAGGTAGTATCCGTATATCCGAAACGAACTGTTTATCTATTTAAGTATATAAATGCCATAGTTAATTGATTCCCTGGTTTACGGATCCGTCAATCTGATTTTTCTCCATTTTGCCAACTGTATTGATTTTTAGAAAATAATAATAATAAATGGTATAGGAATAAGTCGTATAAACCATCATTGAACATGAACAAAGAATGGTTACTGGTAGATATATCTATAAAAAAAAGTCGAATTTATAACTTATTAGTATTGAACATAATTGTGCATTCAATATTGTTATGTGTACTAGTGTTTATAACAATTAGTAACAGCTATATTGATCAATTATATTTATTTTCTGTCAACCTACCATTATGGACCCGACCGACTGACCAAAATATCAAATGATATTTATTTATATTTTCCACCGCCCGAGCCAAAATCATTGCATAACAATCCGTAAACCAGGGAATCAAATAACTATGGACTAAGTTCAAAATATTATAACACCTTTCTAATTCTGAAGGATAGGATTCTTGAATACATTTTACTAGTATGTTAGTCAGAAATACACATTTTCAGTTTCAGAACGATTACAAGCACGGTGGTCGAGTGGTTAAGGCGTTGGACTTGGTTACAAGGTTTGTCATACTATTATTAAGGACAGTTACTTAATCTTAAATACAAAGAAAACCAAGGAGGTGATCATTGATTTTAAAACCTAAGAAAACTGCCATCACACCAGTTACTATTGAAAACAACATCATTGAGATTGTCAGTGAATATAAATACTTAGGAACACTCCTTGACGAACGGCTGAACTGGAATTCCAAAACCAACATAATCTACAAGAAATCACAACAGAAATTGAGATCTTTCCAATGTTAGCACTTCTACTCTATTGTTATTTTACAAAACCTTTGTTCAAAACTGTTTCAATACAGTGCTGGTTTGGTGCTCTTTCACTAAAAAATACAGCAAAACAACAAAGTTAGCTAAATTATTAACAACTCCAATAAAATTGCGGGTGTCTCCTCTATTGGCGAGCGGCCAGTAATATATCTAGGTCTGAAAATAAAGGAACGACCCCACGCATGCTCTAAACTGGGGATTTTCTCTATTACCTTCCCGACGCCGCATCCAAATTCCCAAAGCTAGAACAAATAGATATGCCAATTATGTTATCCCCCACAAGTATTCGTCTCTGAAATAAGCAATAATCCATTTATATCTCCACATAAGCATGTTCTGTTTTGTCGTCAATAACTTAGTATGCTTATTTCGTGTACCCTTTATATGTTACCCTTTTATGTGTTGCCACCGTTTTTTTCATATTATGGAGGTTACGGAAACGTGCAGTTAAAAATGCTATGAAAATATCAGACATTGAGGAATACTTTTGTCAAAGTGGCATGTGAAAAGACAGTGGGATCAAATAGAAATTGCATTTCGTTATTGCCAGGATTCGAACTTGGAATCTTCTAAACATAGGCCGACGCGTTATCCGATGCGCCACATACCAGTACACAACACATACTATTTATGGAGAATAATGTGTTTAATGTAATAATTTACGTTACAGACGGGCATGATGCTATTCTTGAATGCATTTACTGTTATGATAAGCGTCAGAAACACGTGTAAAATGTTCATCGGAAACGTTTGAAATCATCCAACTCCGAAACAACATGTTTATATAGATCTGGCGCATATATTATATAATAAAATGTTGCACAAAAACATTATCGTGATTCGCTACAAACAGTATAATTGCAATACTGATTTTGTTTCAATTGTCTTAGACTTTTCCACATGTCTTTCTGATATATTTTCACATATGTCCGCGTGGGTTCGAACCCAACCAGTGCGAACATTTTCAGTTTTCTTATATAAAGATATACTGAAATAAAATACATTGACATCTTTTTTGTGATTATTATGATTAGCGTCAGAAACACGTAGAGTCTGTTCTTCAGAAGCGTTTGAAATCGTCCAAATCCGAAACAACGTGTTAATATACATCTGGTGCAAGTTCAAAATCTTACAACACGCATACATTATGTAATAAAACGATGCACAAAAATATTATGTTAATTCTCTACAAACAGTTTAAATGCAATACTAATTTTGTTTCAATTGTCTTTGCTTTTTCCACATGTCTTTCTGATTTATTTTCACATACAGGAGCAATATAGACGGTCAGAATTTGAACATTGACAGAAATAACATTAGAAATAGTAATGCACCCATTCCATTAAAAATACTATGTTGAAAAGCCGTTCATTTTCCAACACGGTTAGAAGCACGGTGGCCGAGTGGTTAAGGCGTTGAACTTAAGTTCCAATGTCCGCGTCGGTTCGGACCCAACCATGCTAATAATTGAGTTTTCTTTTATAAAGATGTTCAGAAATAAAATACATTGACATTTTTGTGATTATTGTCTTTCAAGCTTATGAATATCGATCACGGGAATGTCATCATATATGAACATATCAGAATGGAGGAATATTGACGTTAATAATGAAAAATTGTTAAGAAAAAATAGCTAGAGCGTGCCAGGATTCGAACACAAGTGCGAACAATTTCAGTTTTCTTTTATAAAGATGTACAAAAACACATTGAGGAATATTGACGTTAATAATGAAAGATTGTTAATATAAAATACATGTAGTTCGAGCGTGCCAGAATTCGAACATGGAATCTTCTGATCCGTAGTCAGACGCGTTATCCGTTGCGCGTATACCCGTATACAACACATACATTTTATGGAGAATATTTTGTGACAATTATATTTTACAGTCGGGCATGATGCTTTTATGATAAGCGTCAGAAACACGTGGAGTCTGTTCTTCAGAAACGTTTGAAATCGTCCAAATCCGAAACAACGTGTTAATATACTAGTAGATGTGATACAAGTTCAAAATCTTACAACACGCATAATTCATG
>JAUTBT010012655.1:12016-43175 GCA_032361225.1 Lepetodrilus schrolli
GTATTTTCACATAGGTCCGCGTAGGTTCGAACCCCACCAGTGCGAACAATTTCAGTTTTCTTTTATAGAGATGTACAAAAACACATTGACATTTTTGTCATTATTATGATAAGCGTCAGAAACACGTGGAGTCTGTTCTTCAGAAACGATTGAAATCGTCCAATTCCGAAACAACGTGTTAATATAGATCTGAGGCAAATTCAAAATCTTACAACACGCATACATTATGTAATAAAACGATGCACACGATCATTATGGTCATTCTCTACAAACAGTATAATTGCAATACTAATGTTTTTTCAATTGTCTTTGCTTTTTCCACATGTCATTCTGTAGTATTGTTGGATTTCCACATTTTATTTTCACAATAAGGAGCAACAATTCTAATTCTTAAAGATACTATTTTTGATTATCTACTATTATCATAAGCGTCAGAAACACGTGGACCGATGCGAAGAGATATACAAAACTATGAACATATTGAAAACCAGTGAGACCTGCGGAAAATGTACACAAATCAAATGTAAATAATTTCAAGTAAAATACGCTCGACAATGAAATATGTCAACAAATCGTTATTGTATGCCTTTACTAGGCCAACATATCATACCTTGACAATATCTGACTTTATAGCTGATTGGAAAAAAAAAGTATTATTATTTGTACAACTGCTATGTATGGTTATTGAATAATTGTGGCTTTAATATATCCTTTATTATTACATGCAGTATCAAATTCTTCTGATAATTCAATTTTGACGTAATTCTTGATACAAGATTAGCGAGAAATATAAGATACATTGAACACTTTTACATGCTTTTGTTTTCGTGGAAGAATTTACATAGGCCTATGACCTTACAACTAATAAACCTAATCTGCATTTGAATTTGAATTAATAATTAATGACAGAAAACGAAATTAGGTTTTATTCACATTATCAGAATGCATTCGTCTGTGAAGCTCTTCCCTCTAGACCCTCACTAACTACCCGACGGATTTTGAAAACGCTGCGACCTGATGTCGTCGCGCAACAGTTCAGAGGCGAATTAAGACTTCAGTTTCCGGTATCGCTTTCTAGATCACGTGACACAATAGAGTGGGCGTTCACGCGAGTCTAATATAACGTCACTGTATCGGAAATGTTCGACTCGTATTAAAGTCTATGTGTATGTATGATACTAATAATCACCTGCCCCAATCTACTACAGTAGTCATACTAGATCTAGCATGTTTGCATGTTTTCCATTTACAATGTTTCATTCCCCCCTCTCCTTCTTCTGGATGCTATGGATAATGTACCTACCAGGATATGTAAAGAAAGAAACGAAGACACGATTGGGAAACATATCTGCTTTTTATCACCCTTCCAAGTTATTTCAACATTGGTAGTAAAACTCGTGAAATGGAACACACATACTATTAATTTTATAAAATATTCGTATTAAGATAATAAAATATCTCAATGTTTGGAAACTGAAGCGATATTGGAGAACTATACAAGGAATATCTACACAGCAGATTGTATTCCTATCTCATTATCATATACTGACATTTCTGTTGCAATTCATGAATTCATAAAGCAATATAGAATAATATTAATTTTAATATCTCCCCTCCCTATCCAAGCGCCAAGACGTCAAGCACCCAAAACGTCCAACATTGGCTAAAACGTCCAATATGTTGTTTGATTGTTTTAAATACATATATGACAAAAATTTGCTTAAGTTACCAGTCTGCCGAAATCAGCAATGCTGGAAGGCGACTGTAAAAACACCAAACTTCAATCAATCAAAAAGCTTAAGTTAACTTCGTCACCTATTCCCAAGTTACAAAATGTACATGTTCTTTCAATATTATTTATATAAAAACAGTTCTCTCGTGTCGGAAATAACTCGGAAGTAGCCTAAGCTGAAGTAGGTGGTGTTTTAGCAATTACTGTTAATAGAGTTAATCAAGTAGTTGACATCTAGAGTGAACTGGAGGTCGGCGTTATTAGACGGAGCAGTTTGAGATTCACTAATTGTTAAAATCACAAAGGTCGGTGTCCCGTCTGCATACAATAGGTGACATAGTTTTACAATATCTGTTATATTAGTACGTTCCAATGATATACCCTCACAATTAATTGTTCATACATATACAAACCTAAACATCTTTTAAATACAAAGCAAATAATAGAGGTGACACATGTTCTCCTTGCCGTACACCTTTATCACAGCCAAAATAGGCAGACAGGTTATCATTATGCTTTACACGAGATTTAATATTGCTATATTTCTAACAACTATTAGAAATTTCACAGTGACTCCAGATGCTATATGAATTTCTGCCATAGACCGATTCGCCAAACGCTGAATCCTGCATGGATTTCAGAAATGATAAGTTATTATCTGTGAATTCGGTAAGGCGAGCATTTAATACAAAAGTAAATAATTTACAAAGACAGGATAATAATGTAATTGGACGGTAGTTTTCTGTACTACAAATATTTCCCTGCCTTTTGTAGATTGGTTTAATGATACCAATGGACCAGCTTTCTGGGATACATCCCATTTCTAACATAAAATCGATTAACTCATAATAAAAATCAATCAACATGTATTCAGTTGCAACTATATACTCATTTTTTATCTTGTCAATACCAGGAGATTTTCTATCTTGTTAATACCGGGAGATTTTCCATTCATCATCGTATTATAGCAGTAGTTATTTCGAGCTTTGATATTTCTGGATTGAGGATATAATGGGTTAAAGGTAAAGCCTGCAATATGAGTTATATCAATGTCATTGTCTTCAGCGTAGATGTAATACTAAATAAATAATGATGAAACCAGCAAAAACCTGAAAAATAAATATATTAGACATTTGGACGTTTTCGCCAAATTTGCACGTTTCAGCCAACTTACTTTTGGACGGTTTGGCGGTTGGACATTTTAGCCATACCCTCGAGTGACAATGCCGTAAACTTGAAGAGTTATTTCCCTTTGGCCATATCAATCGTATAGAGGTCCGGAGGAAAATATTAGAGTTTGAATTCCAAGCAGAATCCCCCGTAGAGGAGGATATTGTTAAAATATTAACACAATCTTAATAACATCTATGCAACAATTGCGAATAGGAACATTATTATTATTATTTGCAATTATAGTAGCTAAATTAAATAGATCTAATAAATTCAATTCTTCCACAAATCGGAAGCACAAGCTACCCCTAACAGATACACAAACACGCGGTACTAAACAGGGGCTGCTTTCTGTATAATACGTATATATTATATACCTGTAATTAATATCTTGAGATGAATCCAGCCGAACTAGATTAAAAGATGATTGTAATGTTTGCAATGAGCTGTATTAAAAATATAATAACATAGATTATTTATGTAATACGCCTGATAATTGATGCTGTCAAACAGTTTACTTACTTACAAAAATATCCTATAAAATGACGCTGCACTAATTGTTTTGGACCGTCAGCTAAACATTCATTACTGTACATATACTATAGTCATGCTTCTGATTGTTCCCTCTAATGTGAAATTTTAACATATGTACGATGTTTCAAAATATAATTAGTAATGTTCTCTTTATTTCTAATAAAAATGTTTCCGTGAATACATTACTGATTGGTTGAATGCATTTATTCTTGAGAATAATCTTCTGTTCTGTTCTAGTAATATAATTCTGTACTACAGACAGCCATAGCGGTTTGCTGATGTATTCATGCGATGTATTCAACACAGTCTAATAATAATAATTATTCACACATCTGACACAGATAGAAAACGATGTTAGTTCTACCGCTAGGTTACGTGTACTTCAATCTGTTCAATTTATACATAGACGGAGGACAACTGCTTAGAGATATCTTGAGACTAATCAAGCTAAGATATATTTAATTTCAACACACATGTTTTTATTGACTCAAATTCAACAGGATTAGACAAAAGTGAAGCACTTATCGTAGTACAATTTATACAATCTCATTAAAATCAGATACGAAACTGACGCTTAGATATTTGGACAGTCGCTACGTTTTTATTTATTACATATTGTTGGCACAAGATGTACTAAGTATTGAATGGATTAAAGAAAACATTAAGCTTTTATTAATAGATCAGTTTAAGCTATACTGAACTGAACGTAAAATTAATTCTTCAAGGGGTGAATCGTAAACATTATTTAAAGATACCATTGTCCTAGATCCATACTTGATAAACTTAACTTATAACCTTCGTACATTGCTAACACGTTTTAGAACCACCAACCACAAATTACCAATTGAAAGAGGCCGTTGGCTTAATAGGAATAGAGAAGGTAGAATATGTAAATTGTGAAAACTTACTGTATGTGACGAATTCCATTTTTTTTAGGCTGTCCATCACTGAATACTATTTGCAATAAATTTCTACCAAAATACTTTTGCTTAAATCCAAATGTCTATAAATTCAAATAGCTAATGCAAGGTATCCACTGTTAATAGTCCGGCAGCCAAATGCGATATTTTGGCAAACCTGGTTTTATTGGTGTTTTGACATCTTCAACATCCGAGTGATGCCACTTTCACCTCCTTGGCAAATATTTTTAAAGGCTTAATTCAAAATGGCTGCCATTATGGGGGTGTAATTTCTCAAAACTTCATTTGTAGGCTATGCGGAAACTTTACTATGGTGCCAAATAATGTTTTCATGGTCGGGAAATCCACTGGTACGCATAGAATTAATGAACATATTTTTTTTTAAAATAATCAAAATGTTCGCCAACTTAAATTCTATTTACTATTTAGTAACTGGATTTTTGTGTATATAGTATATACTTCTTTTGTCCTATAATAGTATAAACTAGCACCCGTGTGTGTGTGTGTGTGTGTGTGTGTGTGTGTGCGTGTGCATGTGTGCGCGTGAATGTGGTGGTGGCAGTGGTAGTGGTACATATTTAATTTGCATCAAGCAGAGTTATTGTTGACCATTGTAATGACATAATGCTTTCCATATAACTAAGAATCAGATGTGACAAGTATCAATACACTTTCACTAAAATGCATTGTGTGTGTAATGATTTTGACATCTTATTGTATTGCATACGTTCTGGTTGTCTGCTGCCAAAATAAATCTGATCAGTGGTATGAAGCATGTCCGACATGTGGAATGCTATCCGTCGGATATGCTCATTGAAACGTTGTTCATGTACACGGGTAATACCTCCGTGGTATCAGGTTATTAACCCCACTAAATATGTGATGCAGAGTATCAGTATACAGAATAACGGTCAGAGTATCAGAGTTGAGAAGACTGTTACAACACTAGCTGAATACAAACAGACGTCTACCTCCTTATAAAGTGCCAATGATGTGCCAGAACAAGATACAGACAATTGACATATTATGCCAACACGTCAAGTAACATGCACATGGTTAACTATCAGACCAGGTTGATATATGCCGAAGCAGATGCGATCAATTATAAAAATGGTAAAGTTTGCTACCAATGGAAGATAAACCATCGATTCAGTATGTGATGACATTGATGTCTTTATTTTGCTTGTAAATTTCTATTACTTATAGGAAGAGTTGTAGCATGAGTAGTGCTAATACCGGGAGAACAATCGTTATAGAGACTACTGTTGCTATACATTCAGATATTGTAGAACACCGGATGGTAACTAATATCGTATCTGACTTTCATACAGTATCAAAGTTGCTTTAAGGTATTAAAAATATAACTGTTTTAATATGTTGAAGTACCACGTACAAAATAACTCTACTACTTGTAGGCAAGATGCACGATTCACAACATTGATGAGGCCCCTATGTATCTCATGGGATGGAGCATGCAATAAGTCAACATGTAAGCTGCCAATGTGGGCATCAAAGATCTCCAAACACAAAGTAGCATCAGCATCACAACTGAAGACATTACCACCAACCATATACAAATGTATGTATGCACTATTTACGGATTTTTCTAGGATAACTTAACAAAAGCTTTTGGTCTTCATGGTCGTATCTGCTCTGCATAATGGATGTCTTGTCATTAATAAATACAGATATTCAGAGCGACAATGAATGTGGCTAATTAATGACATGTTTCGTGCTTTGTGGATGTCATGGAGACTACAACAGCAACGTTCATGTTGCAGATATTGACAACCAGAACGATGATGATCATAATTATTTACAATGGATATTCATTCACAGTATCACTGACAATCATGTTCTTGTGTTCGTTTTTATTGATAGTTTATGTAATTATTTGAATACCGATAGTATTTTATTAGAATGTATGTTGGTCAAAACATTTGTTTAGGGATCTCAAGGATCTTTCCAGTGAAAGGAAACTTTGAAGTACCAAAGCAATTATACATATGCCAATGAAATGTAACTTTTGCACCTTTAGCTCCAATGTTGTCCAAAAGTAACTATAAAATAGCATGCCTATAAAAAAGATTTTGAACCAACCGTTTTCTACATCAGCACCCATTTAAAAGTAATTAGGCATATATTTGATTTCAATATAAATACGTATTGATACATTAATCATATGTGTACTAATGGATTTCATGACCATTAAAACATATTGTTTGCCACCAAAATCAAGTATCTACGTAGTCTAGAAATGAAGTCATGAAAATATGCATTCGTTGATGGTGGCCATCTTGAACATATCGGTTAAAAAAGAAGCATCAATCCAATGTGTACTAGTGGATTCTCCGACCATGGAAACATGCTGTTTGCCTCCAAAGTAAAGTTTGAAAATAACCTAAGAATGATGTTTTGAGAAAATACATGTAAACTTCATAATGACAGCCTTTTAAAATAATTGCCCAATGATGACAAAGTGGCATCACTCGGATTCTCATCACATCATGCTTCAAATAAATTAGTGTTTATATAAATAATAAGCGTGCTACAGTCAATGATTTAGTGTTTATATAAATAATAAGCGTGCTACGGTTAATGATTTAGATACATATTTAGGAAAATAACATGCATATATTATGAGACAAACCGGAACATGCATACACTTTTGGATTAAAGTTAAATGCTCCATTTTCATCTCAATATTAATATACTCGTATAACGGAATTGCAAAACGTGCGACTTAGAATATGCGATAACCTCCAGGCCAGACCTGAGAAAAATATCCCTTCGCACTTTATAGTGTCGCTTAGCATTTAATTACTAACAGTTACAGATAAGATAAGATGAGATAACGCTTTATTACCCAGAAGAACATCACAGAAATGGAATGTTAAATATGAAACAATGAAATGTAGTTATATGCATTCAAGTGTAGAGCGACTGTACTACTACTAATAATAATGGTATATTTATATAGCGCTTTAATCCATGTATGAACAAACAGATGACCCAAATTGATAGGATTCTTCATTATGGACACAGTGTGAAGGCATTTTCAATATACAAACATTTACACAACTATATAGGTCTACTGAACTGCTGCTACAGTTAAATAGAAATCAATACGACAACGTTAATTGTTAAGATGCATACTTACACATTTAAATCACTTAGGGTATGTATGTATACGAAATATTAAAACCATCCATTATTAATCCATATATTATGTTAGTAGATCTTCGTGTTGCATGACTAGCAGAACTTTGTATTCGTTTGAATTTCCGTTCTTATATCTGCATGCTTACTTAAAACATTCAGTGTAATTTTATTATTATTATTATTATTTTTAATTAAAAAAATGTATACAAAATTTATGACAGTACATACATAATATATATATTTTATTTAGTTGGACATTTTAAACGATATTAAGTTGCCTGGAACTATCTTTAAAATTAACCAAATCGTAACTTTTATGTGTTTTACCATTTAAACATTATTCATTATTCACATACAAGTGGGATTACAATTAAAATTTGTTGCATGGTAAATTCCGTTGTATGTTACTGTTTAGAACGATGAAAGTAGAGGAATGTGGATGTATATCAAAGTGAGACCAGATTCATGTAATATAAATACAATACATTCTGGGATGTACGCAGTTTGAGAAAAATACACATCCACAGTAAGGCCAACCACGCTAGATATTAACTATATTTATGACATAACATAGGAGTTTGTGAGTGCAATAAACCCATGCTATAAATATAAATATTTTCACAATGGATTTTTATAGTATTCATAATCGATATCAACGTCTTTTTGGACCTCTTCTAGAGCTTCTTCTTGGGACTTAATTTGTCGAATATAAAGTTAAAAGATTTCTTCAATTAAATATGCTAACACATTTATCAATAGTTACACATTTACTTGGAACCATGTTTTGTCTGGGTGCTTTAACACAGTTCCCAAGACATGTGTCTATATAGTGTTTGTGACTGAAAATCGATATTACAATAGTTTCTACAGTCATGTGATAAATTGAATCTCACATTAGTGTTCATATATTACTGAATTTATCAAGCTTGTTGGCAAAAACCTGTCGGCAGTTCCTCGCGTAATATCAGTTTTGTCAACTCGTTTAATAAATTCAGTAATATATGATCCTCTATGTATATCTAAAGGTAAAATTGGATAATAGTAACATGCCTTTTTCATCGTGAATTAGGAACATGCTAAACACAAAGATGTTGTATTCGTGTCTGCATTGCGTGGGTAAATACAAGTATAAAACATTAAACATTAACATAGTCAAAATATCACAATTGTCAAAAAGGAAAATACTCTTAAATGCATAATTTTCGTTCTGATGACTATACTTTTAAACGAACAAACACACTTGTATACACCTGATTCTGTATTCAACACGATTAATTCACGAATATTATAAAACGCAGGAATTGCGATCACTAATGCCGACATGAATTTTTTTTTAAATTAAGTAAACTTCCGACATTACATGTGGAATATCGCTGATATTAAATATGTAACAATGTTCAGCATCAGTCTGCTCATGAAACTATGGTATGTCAACTTTCCATTGCTGTTTGGTCGTTAGACTACACGCAACGCGTTCTTTAATAGTCTGTCGCTCATCAGAACCGGCTCGTTTCCCGCTATTTATGTGACACAATAAAAAATAATAAAAGAAGCACAGAACACAGTCGACTAAAAAATGCGCGCGAATTTGAGTGAATTTCCCCCTTACACAGTACCTGCTTGAGCAGTGCAACTAGCCGTGTCACGTGATTCAAGCTCGGACGATCAGCAACAGCCTACACAAGTATTGAATGTCGCCTGAGACAATCGAGTCAACTACAAGCCAGTCAAACAGGTAGGTCAAACGTCCGACCCACTTTCCAACCAAAGTCCTTCATTTCCGATCCTCTCTTGGTTCCGGAGTAACTTGTCACACCCTATATCGTCCCGTCCTGTCGTCTGTCTTCCGCGTTCCCTCAAACCAAGATGGCGTCATGTTTTCCCCGCCAGCTAGCTTGCTCCATACTTTTCGCAGCTGTTATGTTAATCCTCGGGTTATTGAGTTCATCTATGTCTGCTTGAATCCCATTGTCCATGTTCTTCCGTTCACCATAGCCAGTAATAAGTACCATTATACCCTACACTGACAGTCGACTATCTTTCATTACAGTCCCCAAATTAGTATTAGGACTAAACATTTTAGGTCATTTATTTTATGTAACGTTTTGTATGACGATAAGACAAATAACAACGTCTCCCCAGAAGGCCTAGTGGTATACGATACAACGATATCATATATATATATATAATATTGAGTAATTAGTTTATTAACTTCCCAACACCAGGTCACAGTTATTTGAACGACGCGATATTATCTGGATGTCAAACAATTCAAATTTACATTGATTACTCTGTTTTAACCTGAACGGATAGAGCTTTAGAGTTTTCGTTAATGCGAACTAATAGTTATTTTTGTCAAAGAATTTGTTTTCGTGAGTTTGCACTACTCGCCCTAGTGAGATTGTTAGAAGTGTTAACTCGACCACAGAAGAGGAAGAATAAAAGGAATCTATACGAGCTAAAGAATTGGCGGTGTAGGCCTATGCGTACGTTTGCTTTCGAATCAAAATAAACTATCATGATTATTTTATTGTGACTCATAATAGCTATGAAATGTGAACTGTTGTTCGTTATGATGCCAGTGTACATGTCAGCCATTATTTATATTTCACGTGGATATCAAGGCACTCGATGCTGTACAATAATTGAAGCTAAAACAATATAAAGATTATGAGAGGAAAGCCACTTACACATCATAGGTAAAAGAGAAACGCACGCATACACACATACTTCCGATTAAACGTCATAACAAATATTAAAGAGGATTTATTTCTGGTTAAAAGCATACATCATGAGACGCATTTCAAGGATATGCGTACTCTGTATATTGGCATATATTATTATTATTATGTATTGAAGTTACTAGTCATCAGTTGTATTCATTATTATTCATCATTATCTTATTCAGTAAAACACCAGAATGCCGCGGTCAGTACAATACACCAGAGTGCCGTGGTCAGTAAAAAAACCACCAGAGTGCCAGAGTGCCAGTATTAAGTCACTGTACCAAAACCTGTCCAAAGTATATTCTACAAAGATGTAGGTGTTTCATATAGAAATTATATACATGTTTATCCTGTACATTCTACATCGACTCATAATGTCTTGGTGTTGTAGTAGGTATAATATCTTATCATGTGTAAATAGTATTGTGTTTGTCGTATCCTTAATGTATTCAGGTTTAAAGAAATATTATAAGGGTCATTTCATTCTCTTTGTATGTTTTATTTTCAAACAATATTCTATACGGGTTGAGGCCGGCTCCGTGGCGTAATGGTTAGAGCGTCGGCCCGGAGTGCAGAAGATCGCGGGTTCGATTCCCGGTCGCGTCATACAAATAGACGTTAACATATGGTACTTGTTGTTCCCCTGCTTGATGTGAGTGAAACAGTCTTGAAAGTGACTTTAAACCCCAAATCAGCCAACCAACAATACGGTTTGTATATTTGTAAGTGATATTATTTCATAATTACACATACGTGTTCATACATTATATACATTGTATTACCTGAACATATCACATCCTACACTCGTTGATAAAACCCACTACCATTAGATAGTCTAAAGCATATGAAAATAAATATGGACGCAACACTCTCCATACCTCTCTAAACCAGTCGACCCCCTCCCCCTCCGCAACAATATCAACAATAAGAAAACGATAAAAAAAAAAATTTTAACACCTGTACTGTAATTTTACATCTTGCTGTCATATTTAATTAAAATTAATTAAAATTAATTCCGACTTAACTACGATGCAATTGAGATATATTCGAAAATATGGTAGCCTATAGACAGAGATAGATAGATAGCTTTTATTTCCACCAATACATTCGGAGAGTAGCATGAATATGCCACGATAACATTACAATATAATACAATTAGGAAGTATAGATTTCGCATTTTAAAGAATGCTCTGTTTGCTGCATTGTAAAAGCAGTAATTTGTAATAATAATAATAATAATAATAATGTTGTAAGATAATGTACCAAATAAGTCGACGGATAGAAGCTTGTATATATATATATTCAGTAATACGTTCACGCACAATAATCATTTGAAAATAGTAAATCTATTTTTTTTAAAAACATTTGCCAATTAATTTTCTTAAGCGACGAGAGCTGCATCTAAATTTTGGCAAGGGAACGTAATATGTTGTTAATTTTAAAAATAGTAGAACAATAGTGGGTTTGGGATATTTATGGAAGAATAAATCCCAGTGTTGACATTGTTCTTAAAGAAACCATCGCTTTATTAAATAATACTAGCAATAGACATGACTATATTGACTATCGCAAAACCTCTTCAAGCATTGAAGTACCTGTGGAATAATGAATAAGTATAGTATATCCAGTACACAAGTAATCAATGATTTATCTTTCTGGGGTATACTATAATACACACATCATATAACACTGTCAGGATGTTAACGCCCTGTAGTGATCAACTAGGAAGCCACTACAGTATTCATAGATAGCACGTCCTCTGAGTCTGCTTACATGTTAAAAATAATAATGTTAGTATATGCATCAATTTACATAATTAATAAACTCTTACTCGTTTTGCATAATAAATTATTAATCAAGTCTAGGATTCTCACATTGGGACATGTTGAAGCCTTGTGGTTTCACCTTAGGCAAGTGACTTAGTTTGTAAACGCCTCTATTCATCTAACATTGAAATATCTGTACGTGGTGCCGGAAAATGGTAATTGGCAATGGGAGCCTTTTAACATTGGAAAAGGCAACTTGTCGTGTATACTTTCCAAAGAGTATATTGCTGAATCACCTGATGATCTACTCCAAATTGTGAAAACAACATGTATTTTAAGTAATACAGAGGCTATCTAGGGGCTATGTAAGACATTGTTATTCTGGTGCATTGCAGAAAATGTCCGTATAGCTATTTTAATCTGTTATTGTTATTTTGTATTTCCTCTATTGTGGATTCCGTAAGAGTCCTAAAACACGTTAGAAAATGACCAAGCATGAACGCTTATGTTTACCAGTTTTTATGATAATTCATTCTAGAAGTGACAAATTACTTTAAATTTAAGTAACTTGAGCAACTTATTATATCAATAGTATATGGGACTAAAGCATTGGGATGTTAATACGTATTTTAAGAAAGTTTAATATATTGTGAATATAGATTTTATAAACTTGAGTTTAGAGTCGCTTTCAACTACAATCACATCTAAAACCAGTTTAATCTAAATGATATCGTTAATAGTGAATTGTGAAGATATCGTATTGATTTATTTTGTTATCAAGATATGGATGAGATGAAATAAGGGGTAAATTATGACATGCAATAGTAATGATAAATTATCTCATCGTATGTACTGTACACAAAATAATGCCTAAAGATGCCAGTTATCTATACATGATAACAGCCTACTATCTGCTACTAAACAATGACAAATGTCCTTCAAGAAAATGACATCAGTATTAATCGTACAATTTGGAAGCTCTTCTGATAACTTTTGACTCCTCAAACAGACCTCACATTAAGTAATTCCTAACATTAATACTATAACCCACATGCTACTGTTTAATATAATACTATCTATATACTAATATAATAATATCGTATTTCTTTTACATAGGATTATTGAGCTGCTGATATTTTACAGAGTAATTAATATGCTGTACTACAACACGGTAATACAGGATTGTGTTTAGTATGCTACAAAATACGTTAAAAGATGGTACTTGTTCTTCCCCTGCTTGGCGCACAGAATTAAAGGGGTAAAGCAAGGACTGGTCGGCTCTGAGTCAGTATACTGTGTCTGAGTGGGGTATTCATGTTATATCTGCGGCATGATATACCTCCAAGTAAACTAGCACTATAAAAATTGGCGGAAATCCAGGCTAGTACAAGCAGTACATATGCATGCAGTCCATGATGTGAGTGAAAAGATCTTGAAAGTGGCTTTAAACCTCAAATCAAATCAACCAACCAACCAACCAAGTATGCTGCAGTACATATGCAGACATGTGTAGGCGAAAGACTGACTTGGCGTCCTGTATATATATTATATTTATATTTTGCTCTTTTCTATTACTGTAAAATACTGTCGTGGTCAGCGGTCAGAACTCGCGGCCACCCTTAGACGTGTCTACTAACTTTGCTATCACTGACATGCTTATTTTCATAACCCATGACATCATGATCTCTGTTATGGAAATGTACACGCCCGTGTAACAGGCCTTTCCGGTCCTATATAGCTAAATGCAAAGCATAGCGCTATTTGAAACCTGCTCAAGTGAAAGACAGCGCAATTTGATTGGCTAACCACCTTGTAGGTTTAGTTTCTCATTTCATTTTAGGCGTTGAAATCAGGATCTAATTTAAATTTTATGAGGCGTCGTGGTAAGAGATAGCTGCAACCTGCCTCTCTGGAAGTAGAGGTAAATATCTTATATTGAGTGCACGCGGTGTTTGAGGTGGTTACACTTCTGATAACACCATTAAATTATGCGTTTCAGGTGACAGACTGCTGATTGTAGGAAGACAGCTGTATTGCTGCAAGAGATGTAATCAGGATGAGTATAAAGACAAGATAGACAGAAGAAATAAACATGTATCGGACGACACGCACTCGTCTAGAGGAGCTGAACCACCATATAGTCTGTGTGCTCTGCGGCGGATACTTCATTGATGCGACGTCCATCATCGAGTGCTTACATTCCTGTGAGTAATAGCCTGTCTTGTGTTGATGAATATACATTTTATGATATTGGGTGATGTTGGACATGTGGATGTGTGTGGGTGCGACCGCTCGTATATGTGTGTGCATGCGTTTGATTATGTATGGTGTCTGTTTGTGGTAGATACACGTAGATACTATTAGTAGATAGACAGATAGAGAGGAAGGACGTGACATAGAGAAATATTGAAATAGATATATGGGAGTGACGGAAGGAAGGAGGGAGGAATGAATGAACTGTAGGTGGAGAGAGTTTATAGCTTGATCTGCATTATCAAGAGATATATTTATACTTGCAATGGAACTATCTTTGACGACTATGTGATATGGACACTGTTTGCAGTTCATTGACAATAAGGGTGTTTTATCAGGATTCACCTATAGTGTCGGCACCTACTTATCTGCTTATACTGGGGTGTGTCTTCTTGGTCCATGCGCAGCACATTCTACACAGTGAGAGGTCAGACCTCATCACGAACTGTTTGAACAGGAAATACTTCAAACTTACAACTAGCAGACTTGACTTCCTGACCTCGTCGCTGTTAATAAATCTGTATGAGCGTTCTGTTAAATTTATCATTTATTTGTTTTATACGTTTATTGTGAAATAATATTCGAGTTGAACTGCAGTTGTTGACCATTATTAAATTATGAAACTCACGAAGAGATTTACCTTGTTTATAATTTCTAGTGAATTAGAGGACCATATTTCGAGACATATTTAAGGCGTATACACATATTTATTCTATACGTTTCCAGCATAGGGAGTTTAATACATCGAATTAAAATCCCATTTCAATTCTCCATCTCCTCAAATGTTTGAACATCCATGTATTTTGATTGCAAGATAATAACGACAAGGGAGAAAGTTGAGAACATCCGTTATGTTAGAAAGGCTGCACACGCGAGCTCTACCTACGTGATATCATCACCAAGGAAATGAGGAAACCGTACACAATTACACATAGAAACAGGACTCTACAACAGAATACTAGACTACTATAGTCTTGAGAGGGTGAAAGTTAATAGTTTAGATACATTATTTTGGTTTATATAAGTATTATATTACTATGGAAGGAGCTGCTTAATCTTCTCATTCATCTACATAACAGATCTAGGGGGATATTTTGAATAGGAATATTTAGGTGAGAACAATGTGTGACTAACAGATCCCTTACACGTCTTCATGACCGACTCTGCCACTTCTGTGATTATCTAAACGATATATGTTCTTAACTGTCTCAAAAGCCAATATTGTTATTGTTCTTTTATTGTTACCGTTTAAATTGGATATGTATTTAAACTTTATGACACTTTAATAAAATCTCTTCCCCCAGCCCCCTCTTGCTCTCTTTTAATTTGGGACCTGTAGGTGGACTAGATCCGGAAAAGATGTATTATTCATATAGATATTTTTGTGTATGACTCCTCTGAACAAGGTTACCAATTTATGTTCCATGTCACTTAAAGCCCCAATAATTTATAGAAACTATACTCATTCAGGCAAGAGAATGCGTTTATTAGGTTGAAGCTCCCCTCTCGTGCCCCTCACAGTTACTGACGGGGTACTCAATGACCAAATGTCGATATCGGTTACGGTTTGGACAGTGATTGATGGCAAAGAACCATATCACATGACGGTCACGTGATCGTGTTGTGAATGAAGTCCATGCATGCATTCAGCGACGAGGAATTTATGCATAAAAAGACGAATAAAGGTTGCATGACGGCTGTTAGGGGTGTTGCGTTACTCGCACCAGTTTTTACATTTTAACGTGGGGTGTTAGCTCGAATGCGTAGCTTTAGAATCCCTAGTCCAACGACATAATGTTCTTCTATAAGAAGGTGTCATCAAATAACATAAATTCTGGGAGTGAAATAAACCCATGCTTAATATAAGCATTTCACTAATGAAATATACATGATGTACAACATTTTCTACTACTACTACTACTACTACTACTACTACTACTACTACTACTACTACTACTACTACTACTACTACTATTACACTACTACTAGTAGTAGTAATAATAATTATATTAATAATAATAATAATTATAATTATAATTATAATATGCTAACATTGTTCAAGGCGCTCCATATTATTACAGGTAGAAACGTTTTAATATTGGATTTAGAAATGTCAATATTTTCAGCGTCTTTGATTATTTTGTAAAGGCGTGTAAAACCAGGAAAATTGATATTACAATATTTTATACAGTTATGTGATAAATAGAATATTGCATTCATGTTAATTTAGTACTGAATACTAGCATGTTAAACTCGTTGGCAAACAATGATATTACTAGTATTTTCGGTTCTATTCATATGAGATTCTCTATTTTTACGTCATCCTCCAGAATTCAATATTAAATCCTTTCAAAACAGAAATCAATGTAGCAAAACATATTTGTTCAAACAAATATTTCCTTGAAACGATTTCTTTTGGAATGATCCTCAGAGACGAATGGATTCAGTTTCGTAGTAAGCTCTTGGTTTTAATAGTAATAACCTGGTTATGCTCCACATACAACTTGATATGTTAATTTATTCATTTGTATTTAACATCGTATTCCTCACCAGCACCTGATGTTTCTGTTTGTCTGTTTGTCTGCTTCAGTTTGCCGGACATGTATTGTGCGTTATCTGGAGTCCAGCAAGTATTGTCCGATCTGTGATGTCCAGGTGCACAAGACAAGACCTCTGCTCAACATCAGGTCTGTCCGGAGTAGAACACGAAACATTGGTTAACCTACACCACACATGGTCCGTCCATCATTACCAGTATAATGTTGCGGCTTAGCCTCCCATTTAAGCATACATATATTGCCTGTTTATTAGAGTAAATCACAATCATAAAGTAATACCATTGTCAAAATCTAATATTCTTAAGATCAGACAATACCTGTATTCTTATTAGTACCTATCCTTCACAGTCTCTACTTGTTACTCCCCTCCCCCCGGTACCCCTTGTCGCAAATGGGTGAAAGATTCCCGCAGCGACGTTAAACCCCATAATCACTCATCCCCCGGTCCCTCTTCCCCGCACTGCCCTTGCTTCGATATACAGATCTTCTTCTATCATGTCACAGAAATTATGATGTACAGCCCATAATATCGACAACACTTTATGGTTGATAACTTTCCGTATTTGAGAGTATTTTGTATGATAACAGTCTGCAGTAATATTTTGCTATATGTATATGGCTATGTAAATTCATTCCATACTAATATATACTAGTATGCGATTATTTGGTTAAATAAGATTTTATAAGTTGTAAGTTCTTGTACGCACTCAGAAGTGTTTGTTCATTCAGAATATCATTGTGGACATTATTTCATGGCCTCGGATATGTTCCTGGCTGGGTATCCCAGTGTGAGAAGCAATGAGACGACATGCATGTATTACACCAGTTCGTTCACGTTTGTTCCTGAATATTCCAGATCAGACAAGACATTACAGACTCTGGTTTACAAGCTTGTCCCTGGTCTACACGAAGGTAATATTTCCTTACTTCCTTACTTATGGCATTGACATGTAATCATGCAATATTTGGAAACAATGAATGCTGATAAAAATGTTTCATATTCGGTTCGTGATATTGTTAGATAGTATTAGTATTAACAAAAAGTAAGCTATATTTTTACTATATTTTGTAGATGAAATGCGGAGACGTCGTATGTTCTACATAACACATGGAGAAGGTACGTTCAAATTATCAGCACTGGTCTGTCGACTTGAAAACCTGAAACACCAGCATACTGTGTCATGATACTGTGCTTTGAAAACTTGAAACACCAGCATACGGTGTCATGATACTGTGCATATGGACACGTGACATCAACACGTGCATACTACACGTGTACAGACACGCTCTGGATGCTGACAGTATATGCTATGTCCACAGATGACGGTGAGGTGAGTCTGGAGACGAGGGGAGACTCTGTGATGGAGGAGGAGGGCATCAGAGAGGACGACAACATTAGTGTGTGTCTGGACATGAGCAGCAAGTACGTCATTCACTCTACATCACACTCATCTCACTGTCCGTTATTATCCATGATGTTTTAAATTGTACTAAATACAGTAATACATGCAAAGAAATACAAATATTATACTGACATCCTTTTATTAATTTGTTATGCATTTAAAGCTTACCTTTTCACACTCCAGTATTTTATTTTAGAATATGAAATAAATTAAGTATGATATAAACCACCATGCTAGGAATACAAGGAGAAATAAAGAGCTGAATCAACGCATACGATTTCTATGTTGTCTAGTGGCCAGCTGCCTGATGACCGAGATGATTCCGATAATAAGGTTAGTTTTCAATAATGTTAAATTTATATTTCAAAATAATTTTAAACAATGTTGACTGTCTATTTCTTTAAATCCACACCAATAATCCAAATTATTAATTGCTATTTTTTTAACAGCCAGTTGATCGTAGATATCTATTGTGTCCTTCTTCCATGACGGTCTTGCACCTGAAGAAGTTTATCCGACTCAAGTTCCAACTGCCAATCCAGTATAAGGTACTTGCATCTGCTCCTTTGTTACTTTCATCTTCAAAGACCTCTATCTTCTTTTGTATTTTCTCTACATCAATATGTGTGCTTCTTGGAAATAAACTGTTCTGATTTGTTCTAAGCCGGCTCCGTGGAGTGACGTAATGGTTTGAACGTCGGTACGGGGTGCGAGTTAGACCCCCCCCCCCCGGTCGCATAATACCAAAGGACGTTAAAAGATTGTACTTGTTTTTCCGTTGCTTGGCGCTCAGCATTAAAGGGGTAAAGCAAGGACTGGTCAGCTCGGAATCAGTATACTGTTTCTGAGTGGGGTATCCATGTTATATCTGCGGCATGTAATATTCCAAGTGAGCTAGCACTAAACAAAAAAATCCAGACTAGTACAAGCAGTACATATGCATGCAAGCCATGACGTGAGTGAAAAAATCTTGAAAGTGGCTTTAAACCCCAAATCAACCAACCAACCAATCTGTTCTGTTCTGATGTTGGCTAAACAGGATACTACACTTGCAGATTTACCTCTACCACACTGATGAGCTCCTGGTGGACAACTTCACTCTGCTAGACGTGGCCTACATCTACACGTGGAGGAGGGTACGTAGCTCACGTGACATCCCCCGCCGCCAGCCAACACCACTGCTGGTGCTGAATTTACAGGAAAGTCTCAGGAATTCATGGCATAATGTAGTGTATATTATTATTACAAAGCAACCTGTCAATGACATTTATTGCAAAGTATGAGATTGACGTACATCCTAGTAGCCAGAGAAACACCAAATACCAATTGAACAAGGTTGGAGTTCATAACTATTGCTACTTTATAATAATAATAATAATAATAATAATAATAATAACAATAATGCACTTGTACAGCGTCTAATATCCATCCCGAGGTACTTTGTGTCGTTGACAATAGACATACATGTATATTACATGTAGGATAGATTAGCTTGCAGGAATATGACGTGAATTTTACTCTGACGTTACGTTTTACAATAATCTGTTGCCAGATATTTAAAATCATAATTACAAACGCATCCATTGCAGAAGAAGCCACTTCGACTATTCTATGTCGTTGACGACAACCCTCGGACAACACGTGTAACTGTCGGCACGCCAGTCCGCGAGATGAGCAAACCCAACCAAGACAACATTCCATGTCCAGAAGACACTTCTCAGCCAGCAGGAGGAGGTGCACTGTCTGATGAGAAGAAGACAGTGGCCCAGGTGGAGCTTTGTGATGCTACTGAGATGCTTAGTGACATCAGCGACTATGAGCCATCTCTTCTATCGGACTATTCCCAACAAATACACGTAACCAGTGCGGGCAGTGACAGTACGGTGACATTCACGGAGACCGAGGACGCTCTTCCACGTGGTGATTCCAGTGACACTACTGCAGGAGACACTCAGCAGACGGCCACGTGTGATGCGAGAAACACACGGACAGACAACTCTCGTAGTAATTCCAAAACCGTTTCTATGAAACCTACTTCAGCTGAATTGATTTCACCGCCTTCGGGGAATTTCAAGAATCTCATCGATTCTTCAATATCAAACTTAATGTCCGTTGAAGGGGAGTGTGACACGAAGGAATCTCCATTGACGTATGTTCCGAATGGCCTGTCCAAAGATACAGAGCGTAAACGTCTTCATATAGACAGCCATGCATCCAGTTTGAAAAGAGCATCTCCTGCTAAAATATGGAAGAAACGGAATGGTGTATCTAGCGTACGTTCCAAATGTAAAGACTCTATTGGGACAAGCACGATTCAGTCTGGTGTAGGCTCTTTGTCTACTAACAATGGAAAGCACGTCTCTAACGGTAATGCTAACCGTGAATGTCACATACAGAATGGACATCATAAAATAGCATTTCCTTCAGAGCAAGCAAAGTCTGAACCTTTAGATCTTTCTGATAATGCTTCCAAGAAGAGAACCGCAGCTCATAACAAGGTCCTTAAGATCGATCGCTCATAACTGATACATGTGTTAATAACTGTACATGCACAAATACTGTAATTCCATTAGAGACACTAACACATCCCTGTACAATCTAATCAGGCGGTTATTGTTAGATTGTATATTTTTGTACGCTATTTTTTTATATTAAAATCAAGTGAAATTATATGATACTATTAATTTCTCCAGAATCTTCAGTTTCAGTTTCAAGTGAGGAGACTCCAGGTCATTATCAGTATGGATGCTGTATTTATTGACTACTCGGTGACTGATGAAAATCTCCAATAATATATTATTGTGTTTCCAACTAAAATTCTTACGAAACTTTAATTAAATATGCGCGATCAGATTAAAATTTAGTAAAAACATTTCATAGTCCAACAAAATTCTCAGTATGAAGTACATAATTTACCCATCCACTGTTACAGTGTAGTTTTCACATATATTAGGATGCACAGTTGGAGTAATGAACTACTAATGACCACTCGACTACTATGTACTATAACGTCATCATCTGTGGTGCTATCATGTTGTAGGGCGGAACACGGTTGAATGAATTACAGTTGCTTCCATTTGCCAAACTATTTTACAATAATATTTCGTACATTGTTTGTACTCGTTATGGACTTCAGAACTGTTACCATTAGTCGTTATGTGTTTAATAAACCGGGTGAAAAGCTTATTCTGGACGTTATACATGTGTTTTTCTACTTGTTTTCTCTGTTTTATAAATATATGTCCCATGTTTGTTTTGAAGCATGCTGGAAGAAGGCACAGCTATCTATCTAACGTCTGTTAAACATAAAATGTTAATGTATGCATATTACTAGTTCCCGTCCCGGGGACACGGCATCAACGTTCGCGAACGTTTACCTTTTTGACGCGATCTTGATAGAATGCGCTGTCTTCACCGTGGCAATGCAGTTATCATCATTGGTCTGCCAGTACCAGCCGGTGCTCGCAGGTTTACTGCAATATTCACCGTTAAGGATGTTGCGGGTCTCCTCCTGCCCTAAAATGACCAGTCGTGGTATAAGTGAAAGAATCTTGAGAGCGGCTCTAAGTCCCAATTCAAACATACAAACAAAGATTAGTCGAAAGATGAAAATCATATATAACCAACAAAATTAATTTATGGCCGGAAGATATTTTGTAGAGAAGCATTTTACCATATTGTTATATTTAAGTAACACATGCTCACCGCAAATCTCCGTGTACTATGTATTCAGCGTATATCGTGTCGTCCTGTTATTGTATGTCAAACCGGGAGACATAGATGTTCCGATAGCCATTAAGTTGGCTGTTCATGAATCCCGGGTGTACATGTACATCCGTCGCTATTATTTGTAAGTTGTTTCTATGGGTTTTCATGAGAATTGTGTAAAATAGGCTACTAACTGCAATCTCTGCCAGATCATAATGAACGTTCACGTCCTTCATGGTAGACTGATGCATAAACATAAAGAAAAGGACAATGAATAAATCTACAAATGTGAATAAACTACGCGTGTTGCTACTAATAATATTTTAATAAATGGTTGTTTCTTTTCTAAAAACTACCCGTATATAATTATTTATGTAATTTATTTATGTAATGTTCTTTTAATTGTTATTAAGTCTGGCATGAAAGTCTTGTTGATTGGGCATATAGGTCAATACATGAAATCTGGTAACAGACTCACAAGATAACTTTAATATTCCCGTTTGAGCAAGATCACGAAAGAGTAACTAATTTAGAGAATAGAAAAGGACAGTTATCAGCTGGTAACAGTGTCGTGTATATTCTACTCTATCTGAAATAGTAGTAGCTGTACAACTAATATTTATCTCAATAACTGTGTATTTACATTGATCGAGTGTTGTGAACACGGTTAGTATTGGGTATTTATAACTTGTACAATTAATTCACGATCAGCAACGGTTTCTACTCTGTGACAGAAAGGCTCAATTATTTTCTGATTTATGGCGCGTGCTTCCATTTGAGAAATAGTTATATTCTCTACTTCCAGTTGCCTCCCTTTGAGTGAATATTCTCGACCATATGAATGGAATATAATTCTAAAGAGGTATTTGTTGTGTTATTCCATGCATAATCTGTTCGAGTACGACACTTGAAGTTAGTGAAAAATCCTATTGTGTGATGCCATACATGAAGGGTAATGCGTCTTGGGAGTTTCAAATACAATTTAAACCGAGACTACGCTATATGATATACTTTCTGGTTGTTTCCCCAATTTAATACTAATGATTATGATTATTAATAGAAATCAATCGAGTATTGGTAACGAAGCACACAAGTAGATTATTGGGAACTAGTCAAGATCTTCTATCTATGTAATTATGTGCATTGAGTAGAAGCATAGCGTTGATTGCAATCATTACTAGTCTATCAAGTAGCCTACAAGATTACGAATTAATTTGATTATTATATAGCGTACCTTTCCTAATCTTATTTATATTCATGATTCTATCACATACGTATCTGACACGTTAATGCACATTATTAATATAAAATATCCTAGGATTGTAAAATTAATTACCGACATTAATATGCAATTTATAAATTTAAGTCCTCAGTGATATGATCAATATCATTGTTTATTACAGTTCTATATATGGGAGATTTATCACTACTCAAGTTATGTTCTCCACCCCACCCCCCACACACACACAGTGGTACAAGAGAATATTATTACATTTAATACAAATGTTGGATGACGGGTAGGTAAATAATTACAATTATATAGTATAATGTGCTGCATTCACATAGTTAAATGCACACATGCATACATAGCATTGTACATACATACGTATACATACCTACCTATATAATACATGCATACGTGCATACTTTCATACACACATGTATACATAGATAGATTTTGATTTCAACATTTTATTGACACAAATTCAACAGGATCAGACAAATGTGAAACACTTATCTAAGTCTTCTCCTTATAATAATAAAGGTGGTGCAAAGATATAGTGAGATATATACAAACAAGCAGAAGTAATACAGTACAATACATTGGGTGCTAAAAATACATTATTGTATATGGGTGGGTATACATAGAAATAAATAAATATCATGAATACACGTGTGTACAATAAATAGATTGATAGTCAGTGTACATGTATATATCGCTTGGGTTATTTTAGTCTATACTATTCTCATTTTTTTAAAAGGTAAAATCTATCGTGATTCATGAACAGCCAACTCATTGACTATCTGAAGGTATCTCAATAGGGTTCTAGCATAATTTGTCCGAACAGTTCTGTGTTGAAACTAACGTGGATATGTGACGCAGTCTGTCATAACTAACGTGTATGTGTGACGCAGTCTGTCATATGTTCTCCAGTGGTTCCCAATATACATTGCAATACCAATTTACAGACATTTTGAACCCGTTCAAGCCCAATATCGTATTATTATTATTATTATTAGTGGTAAATATTGCATTATTCTGGCGTATTTCGTTGAAAAGAGTAATCTAAGTTAATGCTAAATACTTTTACATATGTTAATTATATTAACTTTCTATCAGAAGACTCTGGTTAAAATGCTGTACTTACAGCAAAATCATTGTTAAAATTGCACAATCTATTTTGTATTTCTAGTTGTTATTCAGTAATTAATTTTAATGGATATTATCCACATCTAATAATATTACAATAATATATAGCACCGATATTTGAGACTCACGAATTCTGAGCTCTGAGGAAGTACGTACACGTGTGTATGAATTTATAAAAAAATCGAATACGTTGTGTTTATTAGTTCTGTATCAGAATTGAGAATTGTAGCACCATAGCGGCTGTATGAGTGGAAACAATGGAATTACAGAATTACAGAATTACAGAACACAGATAATGTCGTATAGTAATGTTCTTAACAAATGCACTAAAACGAATTGCAAACGAAATAACGTCTTGAATAGTGCACATGTGATAAATCTATGTTTAATAAGACAGCTCGGTGTATTGAATACGCACAGAATATGCGTGTGCGTGTAAAAGGTGAAAACACATTATTGTATAATGCTATTAATGTGCTTATCACAACCACAAGAATACAAATACTGTAACAAACACATAACGCAAAATACATGTAGATGACAAACACGCATCATTAACGCCTTATACAGCGCCTCAAACAGTTGTTCGTGTGCCTTTAAACTCCGAGCTGGCTTATACAGCATGTGGTATTAAAATTAAATTCAGTAATTAAAAATATTCTCGCTTATGAGATCGAGCAATTCGGAAACGATTCCAAATGGCTCAGCCATATTAAACTTTATTTTTTTTATGTCTGTGGTCTTTCATATATGTTTAACAATACGCCTCGCACTAAAATTGAAATGGCAGTCGAGAAAATTCTTCGAGACCAGTATCAACAAGAATGGAAAGAAAACATAGAACATGGCAGCAAAGGGTCATTTTATAAACTGTTCACAAATACACTACAATTTGAACCATATTTTTTTTACTTCAGGAAAATATCGTAAAACCATTAATAAAATTCAGAACACTTAACCATAAACTCCCTATTGAAACAGGTCGCTGGGATAATACCCCTAGAGAAAACCGAACATGTAGACACTGTACGTCACCCGCCGTAGCGGACGAAAGTCATTATCTATTTCAATGTGAATCCCTCGCCCACCTTAGAACCCAATACTTACGTAAATATATAAGTTGGTCAAAGTCCGTTTGAACAAACAGCATTATGAATTTGCATAAAGCATCCGATCTAAAGAACGTATCTAGATATTTAAATGACGTCTTCTTACTATTCAAATAGTATAGCTATTATAACCTCATGTAATCTCATGTACCACCGTATAGGTGGTTTAGAGAAATAAATGAATCTGAATCTATATTGGATGAACATATTTGTATACAGAAGAACTGAAGATTGTCTCCAAAATGTTTCAAATTAAACCATTAATTAATTAATATGTAGTTATGCAAATTCCGATCTCTTTGTCAATCCTTCAAACGAATTGATATGTACACTGAATGCTGTAATGCAAAATCAATTCCCCATACGTAAACAATAATGTGTAATAGATTCTGATATAAGTAGACAGTAAATAATTGAAAACTGTGTTTTATCCAACGGTAGAAATCTATTTCCAAATTGATATGGCGTTAACAAACCTATTGCCGTTGGAAAAAAACTACCGAAGCATATTGTATTTGTGTTATAGTATTTTCCCTAAAATTGCTGTAAGCATTAAAAGTATTAATTACATATATAATATATATATATATATATATAATGGGTGTTCCCCCTTTTACACGCACACGCATATTCTGTGCGTATTCAAAACTCTGAGCTGGCTTATTAAACATAGATTTATCACAAGACGTAAATTTGTTTGCAATTCGTTTTAGTCCATTTGTTAAGAATAATACTTTACGACATTATCTGTGTTCTGTAATTCTGTAGTTCTGTTCAGAAATTTTCGTAAATATTATACTATAGATAATGTAGTAGACATAGTTTAGAATGTGTGCAGGATTTTGTAAAGAGAATATGGATATTAAAAAAGAAGCACATACATAAAAGAACAACCGCGTGCACCTCTACAAACTCGACATCCTGAGGTAATTGCACATTAAATATATAATGTGTAGACATATTTCACCTGATTCATCTGGGATATACACGGTGTTTCTCATGGACCCCACGAACAATAATGGAATGTTTTGATATCCTGGTAGAAGAAAGTAATGGCCACAACTGTAACAACAATGATCTGAGATAATCTACTTACGATAAAAGACGAAGACGACGACGACGACGACGACGACGACGAAGAAGAGGGAAAAGAAGAAGAAGAAGAAGAAGAAGAAGAATAATAATGATAATAATAATAATAATATAAATATTAAAGTGATATACCGGTATATTTGACATACAAAGGCATTATATAAATACAGGCAGGGGAATTGAGTTGGAGGATGGAAGGGATAGGATATGGCGAGGGGTATGGAAGTGGTAGGACATGGCTTGATAATTTAAAATACATTTTTCACCATCCCTTCCAACCATCATCAACATCTACGCCAACTCCTCTATTATTGTCTTGAATCTCCCTGGGGTATTAGTAAGATGTTTGCTGGTCAAGTCAACCGGACAGGTCACATGTGGGATGTAGATTACACGAAAAAGTACTAGTGAGGTTTCTGACTTTGAACAACACAAATTAGGCGACGTACGCGTTCATTCCGTCGGTGTATATTTGACTGCTTGCTGATCTGTTATCACATCCGGTACCTAATTACACATGTGTATACTATGTCAGCTGTATATTGCACATGTGTATGCTATTTCAGCTGTATATTAGCAACATAACATATATAGTAGTCATCAAAATTCGTCATAAAAATATCGACACCATCGGGAATAGTCTGTGTCACACCTTGTTCTCATACTCCTATTCAAAATATCCTCCTCGATCAGTTAAGCAAGTCTAGATTACTGGAGCACAAGAGGGTAACGAATTTCAGGGGCTCAATTTATATAAATTTAATACCAATCAATATAAATTATATATTATTGATTTACTTTAACCCTCTGAAACTATGGATAGTCTACATCGGGAATAATGTGCATTAAGTTGAGGAGCTTCTAGGATACTGTGCTTTTGTAGGTCAGCTATTTAAGGTTGTTTAATTATTTTCGTATATTAAAAAGTAAAATTGAATATTAAAATTATTCAGTATTAATTTAAAAGTAAAACACCGTTCAAACTTCACCATAAAATATAATACATATGCCTATTGTTATATGATGTACATGCACTAAATTAATATGAGTTTTCTAGAAAATAGACAATGTGCACATTATACGGCCCCTGATGCGTCTACCAGTAATGACTATTTTAATCAGGGCCTGCATGTGTGCTGTCAGTGAATCTGGCAAGCAGAACGAATCCTCTACATCGCCACTAGCAACGCTTTCTAGGACGATGGACGATACCATTCATGCAAAGGGGGAGGTAGATTCACACAATTCAAGTCTCGCTTGCAAATATTTGAAAACCTGTTTGACCTAAATTTCCTCAACTGAATGGAATAAAAACCACAAAGGTCAACGTATGAATAGCGGGTTAGGAAAGGTGTGTTTCGATATGAAGTACTTCTACGTGTAATTAGGCGGCGAGGGAAATTCGCTTACAAATGATGGTGCATAACACGTTGTTTAGAAAGCACATTGTCTGGAGGTTACTAAATGTTATGACTAGCCGAGAAATGACTAGCCGCTGGTAAACACTGGGCTCAGCATACAGACCCGTTGTCAGATAACTGCAGTTTTCCCTGGAGACAAAAGAAAGTGCTTATGCATGGTGTTCCCAGCCATCAGGACATATTTGTGAATTATTAAAAATAATTACAAAAAAAGTAATAGCATGTACGAAGTCCTCAATTTTCTGTTTGGCATAGATAAATACGTTAATTGTAACGAATGTTGTATACGTGATCTATTAAAATTAGTTGTATTTATGGCTAGCATATTATTATATTACGAAAGTTAAACCTAGGATATTTTAGCGTAGTACGTTCGTTTCATCAGCTTTCAACAAAGTTGTCGACATGTTTGCCGTTTGGACAACTACAAAGCTTACGAATGATGACTATCCTACACCTGTAATGTACCCATATGTAATGTACTTTAAACATATTGTACTTTAAAATTAAATATCGGTTGGTTTCTGCTATATATCATGTATTGGGGTGAGTGTATACAGATATTGTGTTCTATTACGTCACCTCTTGTGCCTCATTAATTTAATATATTGAACTTGAGCTAAAACGGGCGTGAATAAAATGCCATACACCTACAGTACCTAGAATATATGTGTCTCCCCTGTATCTATTAGCAGGTCACCTCCTCAGACGGACGCGACAAACGCCTCATAAGTAATTCTGTTTTGACAGCCCATTTGTCTACTGCCTTTATACAGCATACTTCCTCCAATAGCTGACGTCTCTCTGTGCAAGAGAATATACTAGTATATAACAGATACCTTTTTTAGCTAAACCCTAAACTTTACGCCACACTGTTAATGCTAATATTTATTAATGTTCTGTATAATACTGTTAAAGAAACAAGCATAATGCACCGTTTAAAAAATACGGCTGCATGCAACACAATTTAAATCATAGATGACAGTTTACTAATGTAGTGTATGCAGTCTAGGTTACTAAAAGCATTTATATGTTGACATTTCCTTTAAAGTTATCATATATTTGGCAATGGAAAAACAAAGCTGAATAGTTAAATTAATAAAATACATTGCTCTCTCTCTCTCTCTCTCTCTCTCTCTCTCTCTCTCTCTCTCTCTCTCTCTCTCTCCCCTCTCTCTCCCCCTCTCTCTCTATCTCTGTTCAATGTAAGACTGAGCATGGAACATTAACACATTTGTTTATCAATGTTCTCACTTGACTGAAAGAGCTCACAGAATTTCAATTATTTTAGGTAATTATAATTTTTCTTAGTATTTTAGTATACAGTTTACGTTATTTCAACAGACTGATTAACGTCTACCGGTATTCTGTAACAATTAGTTCAGGGTTAAGAAAATTATACAATTATACCATCAACTGCAATATGAGTATCATGTGTGGTAAATAATTACACCGTGTTCTCAGATAACCAACATTTTTCTTGTAGATTGTATAGTATTCTATCAGTACATACATTATCCTTAACATTCGGTAATAAACCAGAAACAGGGAACATGTGAAGCGAATACAATTTTACAAACCACCATTCCCATATTCACCCCGCCTTGCAGACTTTCAAATAGTCGACGTTTAGTTTTAATCAGAAGCAATAGAAATAAAGGTACAAATGTTTCATTGAATTTAATTATATTTCTTTATCTATATACTCGATTTCTCGAAATAAAAGTAAGTCACAAAAGCCGAAAGGCTGCGTTTTTACTCAGCAATTTGCATTTCTCGAAAAATAATACCAGTTGTCAACTGCAAATTGGATCTCAGGAAAAAAATGTACACTCTCATCTATTCCGAGAAATTCGGCCCTGCCTTTCATCATTTAATACTGGTCCGCCATTGAAACTAATAAAAAGCAAACCCACGATTATAATATATATATATATATATGTGTGTGTGTGTGTGTGTGTGTGTGTGTGTGTGTGTGTGTGTGTGTGTGTGTGTGCAGTAAATATAACATATATTGTACATGTGTACAGTACATAATTTAATCAGTAATTATGTATATTCAGTAATATATATGTAATGCTTAATTGACATATGGTGTAGATTCAACAAGGAAGTATACACTAAAGTTACTAAAGTTGTCAGTAATTTAATAATTACCCAAATATTCATCCACATTTTATTATTATGTTTCCTGAAATCTGTTAGCTACAGGAAAATGCACATCACATTATTTTTTAAAGGCTTTATTTTGTCTTTGATGATATTGTGTTTGGGCGGGTAGAAACCAATCTGATATTAACGCGAGAAGCTATACAACAACATACTATTCCGAGAAAATATCTACGCTATAAATATATCTACGAAAAATCTGTTTTAGCTTTACTCAATAAATAAAAGTGAATTTTCCTTACTGATTCTTTAGTAAATTCTTTAGTCAGTAAGATAGGCTTTCAAGTTTACAATTGTTTTAAGTGCCATATACTTTTGGAGAATTTATAATTGTTATGTTTCAAAGTTGACAGATGCATGCCTAATCACAGAGTATTATCACTGAATACAGTATGACAAATATATCAAACGTAACACTAAAAGAAGAAGATATGATACAATGCTACCAGAACAGGTTGGCGTGGCTACTACGCCGTGGCTACTACGGCGACTACGGCGTGGCTACTACGGCGTGGCTACTACGGCGTGGCTACTACGGTGTATATAGAACATATATATTTTAATGTGTGTTTGTTAGAGCTGAAACGAATACTAGTATTCGAATATTTGCGAATACATATTAAATTACGAATATTCGAATATTCTAGCACATTTGCAGAAGAGATGCAGATCGCACGTTATTCCGTAAATCTTTTGAGACCTTATTTAAATGTTACTGCTCAATATCTAGTCAGAAAATTTAACAAGAGGAATTTACTGACCTTACATTCAAGATTTGTGATGTTTTTGTATTTTTATCGATAGGGTGACAATATGACCGGAAATGTCACTTTGTAGCACCTTATATCATAATAATATTTCAAACGAATATTCGAATACGAATATAATACTTACAAACGAATATTCGAATAGCATTTTTTTTTGCTGTTCGTTTGAGCTTTAGTATTTGTGTATATACTTACAAACTTTTTCATTTGCTATAACTCTATGTATATATATATATATATATATATATATATATATATGTGTGTGTGTGTGTGTGTGTGTGTGTGTGTGTGTGTGTGT
>JAUTBT010012656.1:0-23526 GCA_032361225.1 Lepetodrilus schrolli
TTGATTTATATTTTTATAGATATATATATATATATATATATATATATATATATATATATATATATATATATATATAGATAGATAGATAGATAGGTATGTAGGTAATAAGATACAGTATACATAAGTTGAGAGGTAAATAATAAGAGATAATGAAATAATGAACTATATATTTGTGTTTTTATATTTGTTTATGACATGATGATATTTGGGTGAGTGTATGTTTGGGTGTTTAAACAGATATCCTGTTAAAAACGCAATATAAAAACAGAGTGGTATAAGCTAGGTCTAAAGTCACAACTGTCCCTAGACTATGTGACGACCCGACCCAGGTGCGAAACAACCCGAAGCGACTTGGCGCGAAACGACCCGGACGAACGGGTTTTGGTGTGAAACGACCCGTAACCGTGATGACTTGCATGGGTATTGGGAAGGTCAACATCTTTGAAAATGAATCAGAGACTAAACTCAGAGAGCTAATGGTCCTGATGTCCTCAAATTTCGTCTGCTCACTGCACACGGCGTTTCGTCCTGCACGTAATAAACCATCTTAACTGGATTGCATTTGACTTGTAATCTCCCGGGGCGCAGCGGATTTATCCACTGACCATGATGATCAGTGGCGGCAGGTGCCGGGCTACTTTTCATGACCTACATCTGCACAAAGCCTCCGTGTCCTCTGCGTACTGACCAGTGTGATGTCCAGTAGCGGTCACTCTGCTTCTCTAGTCTCAAGTACCACGCTCCACGTCCAGTCAAGTACGAGTCTTCGATATTAACTCGCTGGCCTACCCCAAGCCATCACACATCGTTATTACAACGCTGTGGTTATTGAAGGTCGGTCATGCGAACCCCAGTGCAATTGACCGATGTGACTGAACCATTGACCAGTGAGGATAGGCAGGCCGAGTGAGGCAGTACCACGCGATCAACTCAATTTTTAATAAATGTGATCATTTATCAAACTTTATCGCTGTTTGTCTTTGACAGGTGCAGACTATGCAGACTGTCCAAGCTATATGTTTTAATTTGTATCTCCACCTGCTGACATGTATATGTTAGTATAGTAACCTAAAACTTTAAGTTGATGTGGTCTTTACTAGTTGGATCTTCATTAAACAATTACGTATACTAAAAGCGCAAATGCACATTATACTATTGTTGATAGCTAGCGTTTCCAATGTGACAATTGTAGTGGCATAACTGTAATAGACTACAACATGTCAATAGTATTGCTAGCTCTGTACAGCTGGAGTGTGAAGCGTGTTCGTGCGTAATGAACAGCGTAAGTTGTTCCTTCTAACATGAACGTTGTCATTGGCGCTGTCACATCAGGCGAACTAAACAGTTCCTGGTCGCTTCATCTGCTGCCATCGGTGGCTCCACTGTGCGCGTGCCGACCGTATACGTGCGGTGGAACGGTAAATTCACGCACAAAAGCAGTAAAGATTCTTAGAGAAACAGCGAGACTTATCCAACACGTGGCACGAGTCATCAAAATAGAAATATTATGAATATTTAGAATATAAAATTCAATTTTGACTAAACACGTCTGGTATTCACGACAGCATGTAAACATATCGCTTGTTCGGGGATCGACTCGTGCCCAGCGCAATGCAAAAGAAGCGTGTTCGCCGACTAACGATTCGTGACCGGGTTCGAATCCATGCCTGGATGATCATGTTCATGGGCTACGTGTGTCATCAAAGGATTTAAACAGGAAGATGAAGTAGATGTTGCACCTCGGTGAACTCTGTAATGTGTTCTATTAAAGAAAAACAATGTGTCAACATGCTTAGAATAAATTCTCTAGAGTTGGTGATCTAGAGTATTATTGTGCAATTCATTGCATTCAAAAGTATTACCATTCTGAGCGAATGGCTTAAAGATTTTCTAGACCCATATAATTAGAAGCACGTTCTTCTTGACTGTCTAACTAGGCAGAACACTGTCCACGTGCCAGTTACACAATACCTTACCTGCACTGACAGAACATTCCACTGACCATCTAACACTTCGGCCTTCAAGTCCTCACACAAAGAACATCATAGTGTTGATTTACACTCATTGAATGAGGCAGGAATATTTGAATTATTCCTTACACGTGTTTGCAAAATGAAATGGATCTCCTTGAGACCTACATATTATTAGTAGTGTGAACTATTGTGAGATGCTGTGATATTTATGGTGAGATATGCAAGACAGTTTCAATGTCAGATATCATAGAGAGTGCACGTGGTGTAGGACAAAAGTGTAGCACTATAATACAATAGACCATTAAGTTTTCCAGATGTGCTTTTGAATAGTGAGAGTACCTCAATAATACGTATACTTTCTACAATTTCAATCTGATTTAATTAACAAATAATAATCATTAGTATCTTAAGTTTATTATTTCCTAGAGAAACAAAATGATAACTTACTTATTAAGTTTTTAATTTCCTAGAGAGAAATAAATATCAATTATACTTTAACATTTACTTTATGAAATATTCAATATTTATTGTGTATGTGTCTTCAGATTAATACCATTGTTTCCGATCTTTGCTTGTGTATGCGTAGTCGAAGTCAGTTCGACTTGCATATATTTCATGCATACTTGCTATATTGCAGGCATGTTTCAGTATGTATCGATGAGAAGCCGCGGGGAGGTGTTGAGTAATGTCTGGGCAGTACCTATCTGCAGTCAGCTAATGCAACCACCGTTCCTCTCTTGTCTAACACGGTCCACGTCTCATTCACTGACAATGTGTTAGTACAGGTATGTTATTTAATAATGATATTAAATCATCGTGTAGTCTCCACCACGCTGCGCCACTGTCTACTGCCTGTAGCTGTATGTACACACGGAAAGCTGATAATTACCCCTCCCATGATATAGCAGGCTAGCTTCCCGTGAGACACTGATCTAGCACATCGACGTCGTAAACCTGCCAGCCATTGATCAGCCCTTGATGCATGTTTAATCCACTATTTATTTCCAGTGATGGAAGTTATACCCCGGTTTAGTATCTATGAGTCGATAATTTCTCAATGCATATGCTTTGCTAAGTAAAATTTAATCATGCTGGTAAGTTATTTAAGCTTGTATTACTAAAATCAGACACTTGGACAGGCGTCACAAATACCATTACCCTATTAACCCCAGGCCTCTGTGAACTTGAAACATTTCGTCCAGGTCACTATACTCTACCTATCGGTGTCAATCTAATTGTTATATTTATATACACATGCAATTTGTAGTTTGAACTTTTAACTTTAAGAATATACCAAACAGGTGAATCAAAAACATAATTAGATATTACATATTACGGACAAGCCATGTCGATATCTTGCAAACACTGTAAATGGTTAAAGAACATCAATGATACAATGTCAGTTTATATGTAAATTAACAAATTGTTACATTTTAAGATTGAAAAGCCTAAGGATTGTTTAGGAAAGAGTTGTCCATTTGGAAAAATATGTATGCATCGTTGAAGCGAAATAGTTATTAAATGGTTTTATCCAATCCTGCCCTTCGTTTTGTATGAATTACATGCATTTGAAAAGCCGAATTGGATCCAATTCGTACTTTGTGCATTTAAATAATAAGCAATATCCGTAGATCTATGGTGCCAATAAAAAAGGCCAAAAGATTAATATGGCACAAGACAGAGCTACGAAACCACATCCACATAAAAGCCTGGTTGTTCATTTCGCCACCTGTTGAGAGATCACGCGCCAACGTCATTAAAGAATCTGTTTTCATTCGCGAAACGTCCTCTATTGTTGTCTTGAGTTAGAATCTGGCCGAGTCCTGCCAGGGGGCATTTCCGCCATGCGCAGAAACGTATTGTTAAGGGTTGGATCAAAGTGAGGGTAGATGCTCCTCTCTAAATTTATTTCAACAAAAGGGATATACGTCTCCATTAAATCCACGGAGTGTTCCGAATTACAATTTCAACGTGGAAGATTCTGTCAGTTAATCTTATCGTGACTATTTTACGATGCATTAGCCAGTATGTTGAGTATCAGACAGTATGCTGAGTATCAGCCAGAATGCTGAATATTAGCCAGTATGCTGAGTATCAGACAATATGCTGAGTATTAGCAAGAATGCTGAATATTAACCAGTATGCTGTGTATTAGTCAGTATGCTGAGTATTAGCGGGTATGTTGAGTATTAGCCAGTATGTTGTGTATTAGCCACTATGCTGAGTATTAGCCACTATCTGTCAGTTAATCTTATCGAGACTATTTCACGTTGCATTAGCCAGTATGCTGAGTATCAGACAGTATACTGAGTATTATCCAGTATGCTGTGTATTAGCCAGTATGGTGAGTATTAGCCAGTATGCTGTGTATTAGCCAGTATACTGAGTATTAGCCATTATGCTGCTATCAGCCAGTATGTTTTGAGTATAATGACACAGGTGGCAGAGCCGAGTTTGCTTAATGTTTTCGTGAAAACGGACCCAAACCCCAGTAGATTCTGGTTATGTACCATCCCCAGTATGTGTAATATCGCTTTAGCAGTGTTTTTAACATTTCCACTATATAAATTTAATTGTTGCTGTTTTGGTTTCTACGTTGCGAAATCATTAGCATATTACCCACATGCCTCTGTAAACTTGGACGATTTCTCGGGTTCTATTTAAATGAGCAGGTTTATAGTAGATATAGTGTGCGAGTACATCTCCAGAAAATTGAGGCTTTAATATACATTTAGTTTCGTATACATTTTCAGATATAATCTATGCTATATTAGCATTCTGAAATTGTCTCTACTTGTTTTCAGAATTCAAGATGGTGCAGTGTTGACCTCCGACTAGATCATAACCATAATTATATCCTCAATTGATTAATGCTTTTGAAATTAGTTTTTTCCATTCATCTGTCCAACCATAAGACATTAAGGCGCGTTAGCACATATTTTATATTTCAAACATTCAAACATTCTTTGACTTCATTGCTTTGTCATAGTTACGTTAGTTACTTGTTGCACTAGTATATTATCAAATGTGACTAGACATTGAATAGGTTCTATGTATTTTCTGTCGTGACGATCTCATACATTGTAATTGAAGCGCCACACGCTGTAACTCTGGGTATTAGTGGCTGTTCAAACACGTGACAATTGTCTCCCTTTATCTGAGGTCTCTGTAAGTGTAAATCAGACACTATCTACTATTAGCCGGGGAACACCACAGTCTACTAAGTATTATTTGGTGTATATCATTATCCTAGCATACATCATTCACTGTGTTTAACTGTACTCCAATCATATGTGCTCACGCCACATCTGTGTAACTGCCAGAGGACATTCTTCGCGCAGTAAGTGGCACATACGGGTACTTCGAATTGTTGGTTACCAAGACCAATTCCTCTTCACATATACACTATCAGTTTTAACTTAATTTAAGTGGCACTTGACTTTGCCAGAGTTCGTTCTGCCCACCCTGCAGGGTCTGGAGCAGCCCAGCCTACACAGCTCTGCGCCTAATAAACAGTGCTATCATACGTCCCCCTTCCGCCCGGCGTTCTCAAACCATATAATTATTATCATGATTATCGTCTTCGTGTATCTCCCGACCAACCACGCCGCACGTTCTTCACACTCCAGTCTTCTAGTGTTTCTTAAAATCACCTCTCTTAAGGACAAAACTGAATCGCGTTCAATAGACAGCGCCACTTATGTTTAAGAGATTTTTTTTAATACATTAAATGTGCTATTGGAGTTGCTCCGTGAGTTGGAATTTTCATTAAATGGCTAGACAATGAACATGCAGGGCTTTCCCGTGCTGCTTTCATGGGAGGATTTTTAATAACTAAAAATCAATTAAATGGATTTATTCTTTGGAAATCAACAGTTGTTGTATTGTTTTATTATGTAATCCTGACGTGGATTGTAATGGGTGCACACCCCAGCTATATGAAACTACTCAGCATATCGTATTTACTTAAGGTATTCTTGATTTATCACCTTTTTTTTGTATTCTCAAATTCACTTCGCATGTGGATATACTCTTTGGGACAAATATAGCATTCTATGTCGAGTGTATTTCAAGTCTGTATTTCGCTTAAAATCTAAGCAAAAGTTATATAAAACATGCCAAAATTATGATACGGTCAATTTCGAAGATTGATATTTTTCATATTAAACAATTTACAACTATTATTCTTTTCATGATAATCTACGAAATTCTTGTTATATTTTTAGTTGTATTACAATCAGATAGACAAAATATATGTACGTGCACTGCAGTTCTAGGTCATACGAGAGATGTAGTCTCAGTGTTAGTCTTCAGGACACGGTACGTAGTCTGTGTTGTTACGCCTAGACACGGGTAGGCTAATCACAGCCACTCCTCTTGGATTATCCCCACCGGATTATATCCCGAGAACTGATGACAGTATCCTCCAGCCATTGCATGGTCGTAGTCGTTCCCCTCGAGTAGGACGCCTTAAGGATGGTATGGTAGAACGAGTAATTAAAAGTTTAAGTTAGCATAAGGCCAATCTGATTGCATTGTGTTCTTCTGATCCGATATATCGACTACACTAACTACACTAGACAACATAGACAAACAATGTGTCTTAGACTGGAGATGAGATCCCTGGAACCATGTAGTTATACTTTGACATATAGAAGTGCATGTATGTAATAGAGAGTTCACACCACACCAATACTGAAGTCTCTATACTGCAGTTAAACACCCCAGCTATCGCTGCTACGGTGGAATAGCTCCGGCCTACTCCGGCCTACTTCGGCATACGGTTGAACATTTTCCTCAGCCAAGAACTTCGCCGATGTCTTTGGACAAATATGTTTTGAATTAACTGCTTTCAAATCAGGCCTCAAAACCTATCTATTCACAAAGTACCATAAAAAAGCGCTATGAGCAACCAGTGAGTGAATGGAATTTGACTCATTGGAAATGGACTTCATATTAGAAGTAGTAGTAGTAGTAGTAATAGTAGTAGTAGTAGTAGTAGTAGTAGTAGTCATTATTTATTTGTCCATGTACAGTACGTAGTCATCCTTTGCCTTATGCAGAAGTATAGTCATCTTTTGTCATATAGAAGTATGAAGTAATTCTTTGCCATATAGAAGTATGAAGTAATTCTTTGCCATAGAAGTATGAAGTAATTCTTTGCCATATAGAAGTATGTAAAGTGTTAAATAAGGTGTTTGAAATCAAATGCATCGATCGGCAAAAATCAAAAATAACAAATGTAATACGTTGTTGGCTGGAAAACGCAATCCTCTTTATTCAAATTTCTTTAAAACATTTTATTTGCAGCTCTGAATAATTCAATCTCGGTTTTTGTTAGTATATTTCTATCCCCACAAACACCTGAAATCAGAATGGTTTATTTTCATCACACCGCGATCTCAGCAACAAGTTTCCTAAGGCGGAGTGCACGCACATCCAGCGCCGACTGAAAGCCGAAGTCACTCAAGCGTTCTCTGACACCCGCTACTTGTCGGACAAATCCTGTTCGCGAGCCGAAACAAAATCCCTCGGGGTGTAGTACGCCCTGCTTGGGTACGTCCGGCTCGTGCGTACAGTTTGATTGACGGCTGGAGTCACGTGGAGGCGCTACGCCCCGCCCCCAGCACGTGGGACCTTTGCTTCCTGACCGTTTACCTGGCCCACAACCAATCAAGTGTCGCGTGCCTGTTGCCTTTAACTGTCAATGCCATGAGGCTGCTAAGTGTATGTCCTACCTGTAGGCTTCTGGGGTATAAATACAACTCGACGACTATTTCCTTCATACCTCACCTGAACAGGTAAACACATAGATTGAGCATCTCTGATCATATGATCGGTTGATTCATTGAGAAGTCGGTGACAGTGACTGCAGTTGGTGCATGTTTCAGCTGTTGCCAGCATCACCTGTTGCAATCGAGATACACATGAACGTTACTACTCGTCTGATTGAGCGTTCCAGTTAGTGTTCCAGAGGTGTTCATCTTCTCATCATGGAGACAGAACGACGTATGGACTCGGTCACCTACTCCAGTGAGATCCCGTACACTAGCACAGACCTCTCTCCGTACTCATCCACGTCCTCATACTCCGCGGATTCCTCTCATAACGGCAGCTACTACGGTGAGTTCGACTGGCACCAGAGTCCAGACCAGAACCGTATGTTCTACCCGGTACAGGAGAGGACAGACATGGCTGTGCACGGAATCTACGGCTACACGACGCCATCATCCGACGTCTACCAACCAAACATGTGGCACCCACAACCTGACGTGTCCGCGTCGTCGGCAATACAGCCTGTCATCTCCATCCTTCCCTCAATGAACTGTGAGAGATCCCCGAGTGTCGACTCCCTGTCTTCACTGGGACCAAACGGAAAACCCAAACGGAAAAGGATTCAAACCCAGCCTCAGCGAAAGGCAGCTAACGTGCGAGAAAGGAAGAGGATGTTTCATCTAAACGAGGCTTTTGACAGTTTAAGGTTGCGACTTCCAGCCTTCAATTACGAAAAGCGTTTGTCACGAATCGAAACTCTCCGTCTAGCTATCACATACATCGGCTTCATGAAGGATGTAACGGACGGAAAGGACCCTAAAGACATTAAACTTGCCAGAGAGGTTCATGACATTAACGACTTCCAGTTACCAAATATGTCGACTTCCAGCTCGAAGGAAGAGGATACAGACTCTGAATAGTCAGATGTATTTTTGAGCAACCGGAAAAAGTGCAATTAACTTTTGAGCCAAGCCAGTGCTGTTGAACTATGAGAGACATTTTGTCTTCACTTGTATTTGAAGTTTGACGTTCCACGTCTCCAGAGATATGAATGAGCTTCCATGTTGTGTTCTTCCGTTTGATTGGCTGCTGAGACTTTGATTGACAGCCTGTGTCACATGATCCATGCTACCCCGCCCATGTCTCTGTGCAGTATCTACCCGTGGTACATTTATGTCATAAGTGTACCCGTTCCTCTATCCATTAAGTCTGTGTTGCATGGTAGGTGGGCAGCCAATGTACCTATGATGTACATACTAACACATATTGTCTGTAATCTTAGTTTAAATACCATTTTGAACAATACAATAATCAACATATTATTTCAAATGTATTATATCAATACATATTAATATTCTTATCGGGCATCAATCTAGATTTGTTAAAACGGGGCTTTCCACAGAGCAAGTGTTACAGTTATTGAGAGAGATGATCCTTACGGTTTAATAACAGTCACTTGAACTTCCTTGAATTGACAATATCCTACTTGACTGCCTACTTGACATGTTCACAGCTTAGGAGGCTTGCCTATAGAAACTGCTATTGAAGGTAGCCTACAAACTCAACTCGATGTGAACGATAGCTTGTATCTCGTGAAACATTAGTCAATCCCACGAGAGACAACATTTCTTTATTTTAGGCGTACCCGGGAGTACTCCTCCTAGTCAGTGCAATAACAGACTGATTCAGATAGCAACAAACATTCTTGTCAGCCAATTTATATTTTTATACCGTTTATGACATGCAAGTATTGAGTGCCTTTTGAAGACCAACATAGTATTTAATTATCCAGTATGAGTCAGTTATAGTCATTGTCTTCCAAGGACGTATGGCATTACTTTGTTATATTGAATTTTGAATTGTAAATAAATTTTTATTGCAACATGTTGACTACGTTGTCTGTGTCATATTGACGGTGCTAACTATTACTATGTGAAGTATGACTGCACAGAACTGATCATGTGAAGTATGACTGCACATAACTGATCATGCACGGATACATGAGTTAAAGAACAACAGTATCAAGCTAATAAGAGTCCAAACAGTACAATGAATAGCAATGCGGAGATGTAGAACTAATTTCACACACATACAGCCGCATACATGCACATATACATTGATGCATATTTCAAAGCGAGTCACGTCTTGTGTAGTTTTGGATAAAGAATGGTAAAAATCAATCAACATTAACATTACTAATCATAAACTGATGTCTCTTGTCATAACGGGCATGTCAGTGTGAAATACCTTCAGTGTAGAACATCTCGTAATGCTTAGTTTTAAAATAGTTTTAAGTGCATGTTACAATTTATTACAACTTAACGACAACAGATCCAGAAGAAAATTATGAGATGCTGTAATGTTAGGCAAGATCCAGGAGAAGAAAAGGATGAGATGTTGTAATGTTAGACAAGATCCATCCTAGTGTCTGCAGTGTGGCTTCAATAAGATCGTCAGTTACGTACAGGCGCCTAGAACTGCAAAATAAATGTGTTCAGTAAGCATGGGGAGACTGGAGAAAGGCTGGCGTTCATGGCAACTTTACACTATTGTTACATAGATCTGGACATATTTATAAAGAAATATTTATTTTGAACTCAGGCTATTTTACATTTAGGATATCATATTCGGATTAGATATTAGAGTTTCTTCTCATTAACAAAATTACATGCAAGATTTAAGAAAAAAGGAGACAAACTTTGGATCACACGCCTCATAATATTGCATGATGCTATCTGTTTAGAAACAAAATACCTAATACAATGAAACTCAAGGGCAGAAAGGTCGAATAGGTTCTTGTCCTAGAAATAAACGCATCGATATTAAGTTTCCAGTGCGGGGCACCTACCGAGAATCTACAGAATACAGATGCTTTTTAATAAGACGCCAAGCATATGAAAGTTATGTACATGTAAGATTTGCCAGTCTGCCGGTTAAGCTTTCGGTCATGTCAAATGTATTGCATCTACCCTAAAATAAATCCAATTCTGCAAATTATTTTTAAAATGGGAGTTATTGTGAGTAATGTCTCTCACACAGGGTGTCTTGTTTAGGGCAAGTCGACCTACTCATGAATACCACTTTGAATGACCCGAAGCGCAATGCGTTTACATTCCAGTACCTAGCGTGGCTGTCACCTGGGAAACTATTTTATTCCAATCGACAAACGCAGACTTCCATTAGGGGACGTAGGGGTAAAGCCAGACTCGTGTTATTGGCCTTTTGAAGAATAACCTGATATACCCTCCTCCAGGCGGGCTGGCACGTGACATAGGCGTCCCTCAGCCAATTAAACATCTTGACGGATGCCACTTGCTGAGTCGGTCGTCCAATGGAAGGGAAGGATTCAGATGTTTGATGTGGTCAGTCTTATATATTCCCTAAAGATTTAGGATTGTAGTTGTATGTATTTGTGTCTAAGACACTGTTCTGTTATTATCACATTCACATATTCACGAAATAGCACTGTGTATACTTTTTAACATAGAAAGTTTGTTACTGTAATTGGCATATGAACGTCGGATTGGTAAATTTGAATAGTATCATTTTCTACGTCCTCTGGTCAAATTGATCAACATTCATTGAATTTTAGTTTCTTGCTTCTTGCTTCGCTGATCTATATGGGTCTGTCACTGGAGATCTTTCGGTTTTTCCATTCTGTTTTATTTCTGTAGAAAGGAGATATCATGCCAAACAAGTTCCAATTTTACTTAATTTTACCGTCATACCTAATCCTTATAATGTAGAATTATGATAGGCCTACTGGTAATTAATTATTTTTGTTTGTATTGAATTAGTGCTTGGTTTCTTTTTAATAAATAAATAAAAAATCTACAATTAAAGGAGAAATGTTCCAATCAATATGAGAGATATTCATCCGTGTCAGTGGTGGCTCTCTCAGGCCACACCTGGGTACAATCACGAGATCTAAATGTCGCCAAATGAAATACTTCCATCTTTTTTTTTTATCTGTCCTGTGTGATGTTCCATGGTTAGGTAATTTTACAAGACTGTTTTGTTTCCTATTGTAACGGCTATGTTTGCTTTGATGATGTGCTAAAAGTGTTTCTGGGCTCTGTCACACCGTTAACAAGCTTGCGGGTTCATTTTGTTTCGTTAGTGAAACGAAATTCTATATGTGTAAAGCCCGCCATAATAGCAACAATTATATCTGTGCTACCGCATATTCAGATTTAAAAAAAGTTCTATTCAGCTAAAAAGTAATTTTAATGAACACATCGTCACAATTCATTTCCTCGTAATTACAATGTACCTCTCAACTGCGCAGTTATAAAGCAGTGGATTGTGGATCGATCACAGATTGATGAAGTTGGAGTGAACCCGCACCACTTGCCCAATTGTTCAATAACTTAGAACCTGTCAACTATCGAACATGCTATTAGTTATGTTCAATGTCTTCAATGTGCACTTCTGGGTGGGGTTTTTTTCTGGGGTTTTTTTCTTTGTTTTTGGTGTGTGTTCTTTTCTGGATTACCTACCTGTCGCATCGCAATGAGCTACAGTAATACTGTGCCTGGTTTCCTCATATCTTTCCACTTGTGTGTCCATCTACTCTCACAATCGAATGTTTTGATAAATCATCTCATTTAGTGATGGGAAGCTTGAAAAATATGTGTTAATTACTATAAAATAGTTTACTCGTGTTTATTGCCTAAAATTGAATCGATCAGAAATCAACTGTATACCTGGCCCGGATTTATCGGGGGGGGGGGAGAGATAGAACGCAGGTGAGTTTAAAACTCAGTTTATTTTTATCCGAGATATACAAATTGTTGAAACTCAGACTAGAAAAATCGGACACTGGTTGATTTTTATATTACGACATCGATCATTCCAAAGTATCAATTAAAAGAAATCAGATATATTCCAGTCTTAAGTTTGAGAAATTAATCTTGTTCTTCTGCTATAAATAGTACAGTTATGTAATACATTAGCATTCAGATGTACGAAACTCTATATTTGAAGTTCACATGAAAGGTTAAGTAATTGTCGAGGAATTGAAACAATTCTCGCTTAGAAGGCGGGGTGCTGTGGTATTATATAACTACAATTGTTTATAAACCACAGACGGGAAGGAAACAGAGAAGCCTAGCAAGCGCGTGAACCGTACAAGCTGCACAATACTCGAAGCATGACGCAGAATAAAAGGCAACATTTCGCCTCCTCTCCAACAACAAAGGACGACACTGACCCGAGGAGTCCCAGGCACGTTCACTGACATCGTTGACGTGAACAAAGAAGACGTGGCTGGAAGGAGTCCCCCCCCCCTACCTCCTCTCTACCCCCCCCCCCTCTATTCCCCCATATATTCCCGTGCAAATAAAATGCACAGCTAATGAGAGAGTAATGCGTGTTTTCCGTTTCTGCTCACGAAACTTTTGTGCAAAGAGGGGTTCGCCAAGGACGAGCACTAGCTCCCTGTATTTTACCGCTAAGCATCGACAACTTCTGCCTGATCCCAGTAATCCGCTAAACGCCTTGGCCCGATCAGCTGCTGACAGAATTACAATATATATCACCATCCCCCGTCCATTGTCTTGACCGTCAGAGTCACACACACTGCCCACTGGTCGGTATCATATTGTCTTCCCGCCAGACTGTTAGGGTTAGGTGATATATGCGAGCTGTCGGAGAGGTTCTAATCCAGATTTTGGGTGTCACGTGGTGACACGTGAATGATTGTCACAATGATTGTCACATTGGATCATCTTCACGCCGTATATAGGTGTACGGCGCAATACTGTATGTTATTCATATACCAGTGTGAATGGTCATTCTATATGTGTAACAGATAACCATGCCGATCCTGGGAATCGAACCTGAGTTGCTGGATTGTGATTCCAACGCACTACTGACTGAGCCAAAAGGGTAACCCCGCTGGCCAAGACTCGTATGAGCATCTTATATCATACCCGGCTACATATGATTGGTTCGTTACGTACATACTTATTGACATATCAGTGAACAGAACATCCTCGCAGCGAAACAAACACGAGAGTGGCATATACTACTACAACATTAGACGTAACATTTTTATTTCTGATGGTACGACTACAATTTTACATTTAAAATGAAATAAATTATAGCACATTATAACGTAAGGAATATTTTTTCGACGTCGAGTTTAAATCATGTCATTGTTGTTCATGAAGCCTACGTGCAAAAACCGTGCACAAATTTATCATGCTCAAAATGCACATGCAGCTTGGATATACGTTGCGGTAGGGCTTTCCGTATTTATGCTTTCGCTGTTGGTCAAACGCTCTACCTGTAAGTCATGCCACGTCTTACCAATGACCAATGAAACATTGCAATTGGCAGATTGCATGCAGGGGGGACTCGTTCATCAATTTCACGTTCATTAAATGTTCACCTGACCACAATATCTCGCCTTTGGGGTTCATTTAGCGAAAATGGAAATGTCCGTCATCGACCCAGATCCGGAAGACCACGTGTCACGATGGCAGCGCAAGATCGCTATACCCGGTTACGCCATTTATGGGATATGTTCTTGACAGCATCCTCTACCACTGCAGCCATACCTGGGTTGGGAAGAATATCGGACCAGACTGTAAGGAACCGACTAAGACAATATGGTTTACATCCAAGACCCGCTCAAAGGATAGTTTTGCTGCCATGTAATCGTATCCTTAGACTCCAATGGTGCCGCAGATGTCGAGTATGGTACAGGGACCAATGGCGGAGGATAGCTGATAGTGATGGATCACGTTTTACGCTGCACAAAGTCAACGGCCGCGCAAGTTATACCGTCATCGTAATGATCGTTTTGAGCAAATAAAAATCATTTGCATCCAGGAAACGGATCGCTTCGGCGGTGGGAGTGTCATGACGTGAGCAGCCATTTTTTTCAACGGAAAGACTGACCTGGTACATATTTAAACGGTATTAGGTACAGACGAAATCTCATCTCCACGTGTAATTTGTTTTGTGAACGCAAACAACGTCATTTTTCAACATGACAATGCTAGACCCCATACGGCTAGGGTAGCAATGTAATTCCTGGATAGAAATAATGTCGTTACACTACTTTGGTCCTCTTGATGCCTAGATTTTAACCCAGTCGAACACATATGGGACCACTTGGATCGACAGCTGCGACTACGTCAACCGCAACCTCAGATGCTACAAGAGCTTGTCCAGGCATTGCACAAAACGTGGGCTGCAGTACCCCCAACGTGTTATGCAGATTCTGGTAATTTCCATGGATTGGCGGTGCCAAGCAGTGAACGACGCATTTGATGGCAATAAGCGATACTGATTGGAAGTGACCTTGACATTGTAGGCAACCACTGACGACAATATTTCGTTATTCGTGTCATTGCCAACGTGAATGTGGATGTCCTTGCCAAATTTCAACATTGTCAGTTCTCTAATATTATTTCTACATCCAATGGAAGATCATAAATGTAACGTACCTAATCCAAGCTTGTGTTTTTGTGTGTTTTTGTTTTGTGTGTTAATAAATCTCGATAGAGATAAGCAACAACCTGACGGTAGTATTTCGCGACTTCTCGGGTCAGAGATATGCGCATATCTTGGGATGTTGCTTGGTTGATCCGAATGGGTAAAGCTATATGGTAATAGAACGTAACTCCATTGATTGAAGCGATATATTGGTTATTGGTACGTACACTGAAGTTGTAGCTTTTATGGATTTTATGAACATCAGAGAGACGTTGCTGTGGGGGTTGAGACGGGTTTTAATGTTTGTTGGTTTTGTTGTTTTTTGTGTGTCTTTTTTTGTTGGTTTTTCTTTTACAAAAGACAAATATTAGTACTCTTGGGCTTACTGTAGACCATGGCATGAGCAATTGTTTCGAATTAAAATTAGAACATGTTCAGTTTTTCTTTAGGACACACACACCGACTGTGAGCTGTATTAAAATTAGATTTCCTTTCCGCCATAAGACACCACTAGGATTACACACTAGGATTAGGAGCGAGCACACCAAGTACCTTCCGGTTGTTGTAATCCTGCAGCTTCCACATTCGGTATGCAAACTAAGAAGGCTCGCGCACACCACAGTTAGGAATAGTGAAGACTGGAGTTAAAGTTCGCTTTCAAGAATGTCAATAGATACATGTATATTTATAGTTCTGTGGAGTTCACGTTTTAAATAGGTTATTGCTGTTAGTCACTTCTACAAGTATGAACATAATATTACAACGGTGAATTACTATTCGCAATATTTATTGGGTTGATAATATGTGCAGAATACATACACACATGCATACACACACACACATGCATACACACACACACACACACATACATACATACATACATACATACATACACACACACACATACACAAACATACACAAGCATACATACACACACATACCACAGGGTTCGGTGATAGAATAGTAAAATTATATACAGATCTACTAATAACGTCATTTATTTTTAAATAATACTAATTAAAAAATAATAATAAATAATAATAATAATAATAAAAAGAAGACATGCTCCCAGTCTAGGTCAACCTCGCCTAGCAATCTAATATATCACAAGGGAGGACACTTGATGCTCCCTCAACAATCGACTGAAATTTTAAATGTGCATATCTATTTTATTTTCAAGCTCTGTAGACGTTCCGTCTACCCAACTAGGATGATTCATTGTTGTTCTCGGAAAATTTCAATAGCTTCGTTCACGGTTATCAGAGATGCGATTTAATTCAGAGGTATTTATGGTAAGAACTGCACACACGGGGAGCAGGAAGTGGTACCATTAGGATAACTACAGAGCTCAAAAATAAAATAGATATGCACATTTAAATTTTAACCTATTTTTTTCGTAGTATATTAGTTAATATATCATATGTTTGAGAACTTTACCCACTGAAAATCTTAATATTTGTTCCCGCCAAATCAGATTACGTCACCAGGTAACATTTTCATGATAATAATTTACATTGAAAACGCGCTGCTGTTTATATATTGATGAAGAATTCCATTACCATAAAGCATTTTAGGATGATGTGGGTTTGCAATGACGGCTTAGTAAATATCCACAGCCGCTTCCACTTCATCCGACCGACAACCCCCCCCCCCCCCTCACCATCACCCCTCACCCCTCACCTCCCTTCCCAGTCATGTACGTACTGGAAATCAATAACTGTGTAATGAATTTCTATGCAGAATTTGCAAACTGGTGCTTATTATATCTGTATAATCAGATAGCAACAGCTGTAGAGATAGCTAACATCGCCATCAAACGGGCAAATACTATAGACCATATATATATGTATATAGACCATCCTTCAAATTAGACGTGCATGCCTTGTTTTATTTATTTAATGACAAAATACGCGCGCGAGCGCACACACACGCTCCTCGCACGCCCCTGAAGCTGATGGTGTAGCTACTGCCACTAGGCCTAAATGTGATGGTGTAGCTACTGCCACTAGGCCTAAATGTGATGATGTAGCTACTGCCACTAGGCCGAAATGTGATGGTGTAGCTACTTCCATTAGGCCTAAATGTGATGGTGTAGCTACTGCCACTAGGCCTAAATGTGATGATGTAGCTACTGCCACTAGGCCTAAATGTGATGGTGTAGCTACTTCCACTAGGCCTAAATGGTGTAGCTACTGCCACTAGGCCTAAATGTGATGGTGTAGCTACTTCCACTAGGCCTAAATGTGATGGTGTAGCTACTGCCACTAGGCCTAAATGTGATCGTGTAGCTACTTCCAGACCAGTACTAACTCAGTCAGCACTCGGCTAACCTATGGGACTGCCATATTAGTAGTATATACTGGGGCAAAGTGGAAGTAGTCCCCAGCATTATCGGATCTTGACGTGTTTCGACCCTTGGTTTAGTCTTGGTGTTTGTTTCTTTTTTTTCTCCTAATAAGTAGTACTGGAGCTCCCCTGGCACCACCCGTCTTTGTCTTGTCACGCACAGTCAATGTTGCGTCTGATTTGTTAATCCTTGAATGGACAAACAAGACGTGTTGAGAACGCAACACGTACAGTGGATGTCACTGACAGTTATCAACTTAGCAGAAATATTGTCTGATATCTGATTTCAAGTTATTGTTATTATTATGCAGGTGGGACTGAAAGTTAAAGATTTGGAGTCGAGTCACGGAATAATGTATTATGTCTCATATACACAGCCCGAGTAAATATTCTGTTTTTCTTCTCTCCTATAATAAATATAAGTAATGTTCTCTCTCCATCACTCTCTCCTCCCCCATCTCTCTCTCCCGCTTCTCTCTTTCCCATCTCTCTCTCTCTTCTCTCTCTCTCTCTCTATCTCTCTCTCTCTATCTCTCTCTCTCTCTCTCTCTCTCATCATATTTGTTGGGGAAAGATAGTTGTATCAAAATGTGTAATAACCCCGTTTGTAACATTTTTCCTATGCAAAACCTGTCACTTTGAAGTAGTATTAATTTGTTTTTTATTATTGGAAAGACATAATTACTTGGTCTAAATGATAGAATATCAAATGGTAATTCAAGTATGTCCGTTCGCACTTTTATCAAGCTGATATTGGTTTAGATCCTTGAAGTTTCCTGTTGTAGATATCTAGTCTACATATTTATTATTATAAGATGAGGTGGCACAATTCAAGATGGTGTCTGCGATCAACATGTGGTAGTCGATCGATCCCGGCGGTCATGACATTTAGCAGGCGTAAAATCAAGACCAGCTCCCACTGTGGATATTAGTTACTGCTATGTCCCGGATGCTGCATACAACACATGTCACCAGAGATTATGTGAAAATCGATTTGTAACAAAGAGATTGTATTAAAACTCAAATTCCTGTTTCAATACAACGCTGATATACACACCGGACAGGCTCTACATATATCTCACATGTACACTCAACAAATTCAACCCAGGAACACTAAAATATAATACACTTCTTAACACATACACTTCTGGCGAGTTAAGCATACATGTATGGTAAGCATTTAATAAAACTTGGTAGCATCAACTGATAACTGCTAATTTAAAACGCACTTTAAACACACAATTCTCTGACCTGGGAGAAGCAGCAATCTATAATAACCTAATATGGCTTCAGGGTTGTGACTGATTTGATTTAAACAATATCTATTCTGACAAACAAGGCAATTGACAAGACATAAACAAATATATGCATCATGAGAGGGGATTGACAAATAGGATAATGACATCTTATATTAATGTCGCTCCCCAACTGATTGTGACTGATTTAGACGTGAGAATTAAACGTTTACAATAATATAAATAAAGTTTTAGTAAACATGTAAATATAACTGTTGCCTTGTATTGTTCCTACGACTGTTTGCATTTACAATAAGGAATGCTAGAGTACAGCCTATAGGGGAACACACACGAACAGATAACATAGAGAGGAACGTTGACGTACCCATTGCATTGCTGTCAGTTGTCAGCGTCAACTTATATTTTAAAAGTAATAGCTATGATAGTAATAACGAAAAGCAAGCAATGGTAACTAGCATAGTAATATCTAGTGCCGGTACCAGTATTCCACCGAATCCGTAACAGCTTACGCTCCGTGCCACGAAATATTCTATATGGAATATCTTTATCGTTCTCTCCCTCTGATCAGAAACGTTGAAAACGTAGCGTTATCCGTTCTTAATTATGCGAGCTGTCAACCGTTATTTCTTTACTAATGTCAACAATACACATTGATAAAGTCATGCATCTATTCCACCACCGAGACACTCAAACGGTTACCACACCCATTATCCATTGTAAACATTGCACTTTAAAAAATACACGATATTGTTAACAGTAGCCATTTGTTGCCTCATTACCTGTACTATTTTTTTAAAAAGGTGCTTACATTAACCGACATTGGCGTTGAACTAAATTTGGAAACACTGTACTTTAAATTATTTTGTTATATTTATAAAGGTGTGATGCCATTTTCCAAAATAATACATTTGTTTTTAAACTGACTAGAACGAAAAGTATTATACCCACAAGTAACATTTTTACCTGTTTATTTTCTACCTGTGACTTTTTTTTTACACAATCATTTGCTTTGAGAATAGTGTCATATAAATGCTGGAGAATATCCTAAGCCAGCAGTGAGCACCCAAGCTTACGCAGATATATCATGCGGTGGTCGTAAGCTCTCAGGTAGGAGGTTCTGCTGGAGTGCCCAGTACGTGAGCAGGTGGTCGTATGTATAACAGCATCCTCACACGTTGGTAAACCTACATAGTGCCGTGATCATATGATAGATGGCAGGAACTATATAAACATCCTGGGTCTGACAGTGACTGGGTGGCACGTATTGCTGTGCAACAGATGACTTAAGGTTCATATTTCCGTGACCCGGATGTAGAAAATTACCCACGTCTTCAAAACAAATTACATCTTAATCCGCAATTGTACAATCATTGTGTCGGCTTTGAGTATACACAAAGAAGCCCCTGTGTGTTGTTCGTTCATGGTTTACCTAATGTATTATTATTTGACGAGCTGCCGTGTATTACCCGAGAGTGCTCAAGTACTTATGTTTCTAGATCATTTATCCTTGACAAGAGCGGCAATTGGATTTTCTTATTCCACGTCTTAATTTTACAGTCCACAAAATATGATTTCAGATGAATAGTGCCTCGCATACAGGATAGTGAGCATATGAATCACAACGTAGTCTTACTTTACAGGATATACGACAAAGTAATGCACTACTGAGAGGCTTGATATCACATTCCATACAACAGAATACTACAATACAATAAAATAGTAATACCTTACAGGGTGGTATCTTATTACAAGATATATGCATTATTAAGAGGAGTAGTATCACATGATATACGACAGCAATAGGCATTATAATAGTGGTGTGATTATGTGATATGACATGATATACGACAGAATAAGACTTTGTGGTGTCACATGGTAAACAACAGAATATCATTAATTCATTACGGTGGAGTGATATCGAATGGTATAGGACATACTCGTTTTAGTTACAGAATGGTGTGACGTTGAATGAGATACAACCGAATATTTAATAGTAATAATAATGTTAATAATAACAATAATAATAATAATAATTTGCGTAGTGCTTCATTAACACTTACGAACAAACATTTTCTTATACTAGTATTTTCAAGCAACTTTATCCTTCGTGCCAATCTCTAGTGGACCATGAAAGCCACGAGATGTGTTTGAAGTGATATGAAAGAAATCTATTGACTTCATTCACGCGTACTAAACATTCTCTGTCGCATGATTGAGGAGCCAAAAATTTAGTAATATTTCATAATCTTCGCTCGACATCTTAATACGATTCTGATAATAAAATATCACATATCAAAGGAAAGGAACACAACTGTCTCATTTAAACATATTGTTGTACTTCTGTCCCCGCGATTTGCCTCGATTTGAGATCCACGGTGAATTAACTCTGGATAAAGCTCTCAACAGGTTCCAATCCCTCGCGGGCCGATGCAGCGGTTTGTTCTGATAACCGTCGCTCACCCGTTTCCCTTAAACCGGATGCGGTTAATCGAGGAGAAGGCGGCGCCTGCTGAGCACGTGCTAGGCGAGAGGCTCCGTCTACTGACCAGTGGCATTGCTATTCAGGTCTCGTCTAAGAGAAACTGAAAGTTGATATAGGCAGGCAGAAGCGTCGCTCAAAGGATTGCAGTTTCATCCAGGTATTCTTAGGTAAACGTGCCTTTCTGAAATTGTTTAAACGACTTCTTAGCGAATCGAACACGCTTGCAGTTGACAATCGCTTCATTGAAAATATCTTGACTTAATGAGGTTAAAATCAATTTTCCTGGGATTGTCAATGTTAGCCTCACAATGATGTTCCCCAATTCCATCATTTAACATAGAATGAATTGACAATGAATGATTTGCAAGATTGAATTTCGGCAAACCTTTTATGAAAGGTGAGACGTGTCTTAAGTCTTATTCAATATTTCAATGAAAATCTTAGAAATATGACTAAACGTATATTGATCACAGAGGGCAATGACCGTCTAATTAATCTCATATTAAGATAGTCACCGACGTGCACATGTTTGTGGCGGAGTGTCTGTATTGCGACGCTGTGCACGGCAAATGTGTCAATAACAGAAGATATATGATTGTGGTTTTCACCACACCCGACACTTAAACACTGTGCCGCTTATCACGCCTACAGGTAGCATTAATACTTCTGTGTAGGCTAAATATTTCTGAGCTTACCATTAAAGGCATACAATCACAGATTACATTTCGTTTTCGACCGAATTGGAGTTAAAAATGCAAAGTACATGCACTTAGCATACCATATAGCAGGAAATGTTCGAGGTTGGACACGTTCGAGGTATTCAAGGTTAATTTGTCAACATCGAACGAATTCTATCCAGTAAAGTTTCCTGACGCTGTCAGGTACATTTAATCACTTTCGTACCGCTGTAGGATAGAAAAAAGTCCATTGCAGTTTACATTTCCGGTAAAACCCGAATAATCAGTTGGTAATGTACCGTAATATCTCAATTTTCTATAGTCTAATAGACTAAGGGGATAACTTTAATAATTGAACACGATCAAAATAACGTTTCACGACCACTGGTACGAATAAAGCTACATATACTATAAATATTAAAGAATAATAAAATATGAAATATTTAAAACCAGTGGGATATGTGGAAAATATAGCTGGTTACCAACTATACTTGTGTAGACACATCAAATGTACATACTTTCATGTAAAATATGTTTGACCATGAAATATGTAACCAAACTCGTGATTGTATGCCTTTAATGCAAAAAGATATAGTGTATGTTGTATTACTGACCCCCTTTGACCTAGTGCTAACTGTTGACCTAATCAGGCTGTCACCTTGTCCGTAATGGATGGGAAAGTCTATTCCGCAATGACGGAGTTTAGTAGTTAGTTTCTAGAGGTCATTTTTCGGAGACAGAACAAAGATTTGCGGCTCTGTGTTACACGATGGTCTGACAGCCACGTTATTAATAGTTCCATCGGTTCAGCAATGTCTCCCTGAGTAGCACAGACCTCAGCTAAAGCACAATAGGTGTACACACTATACTTCCTCTCAGATATTGTAGATCTAAAAAAATAATAATAATAATAAAATTTTTAATTTTTAAATTAAAAATGTATTTATGTAAAAAGAAAATAATTACCAATTTTTTTTAAAATAATTTAAATAAAAAATAATATAAAGGAGACATGCTACCAGTCTAGGTCAGCCTCGCCTCGCAATCTAATATATAACATATTATATATTAGTTTGCGAGGTATATTATTTGTTTTGTAATCTTTTATTTTTTTTTGTATTTCAGCATATATTTACACAAATTCAACAGGATCAGACAAATGTGAAACACTTATCTAAGTCCTCTCCTTATTTACAATTTATAATAATAAAGTTGGTGCTAAAATATAGTGAGATATTTAGAAACAAGAAGTAGATAAGGCACAATACATTGGGTGCTAAAAAAAATACATTATTATGTTTGGGTGGTTATATACAGCGAGAAATAAATATAATGAATACATATATGTACAATACCAAACCATTGTCACACTACTAATTTACAAATCGTTCAGTTTTTTAAAAACATATTCTTGAACAGAAATAAATATAGCTTCATTTTGTTTAAATTGTAAAATATCGTACCAAAAAGAATAGTATTTAAATCAGGTTGACCCAGTCACACACACACACACACACACACACACACACACACACACACACACACACACACACACACACACACACACACAC
>JAUTBT010012667.1:0-23525 GCA_032361225.1 Lepetodrilus schrolli
TGTAGTACTCATCAAGTACTCATCTAGCCTGCTGTGGTACTCATATAGCCTGCTGTAGTACTCATCTAGCCTGCTGTAGTACTCATCTAGCCTGCTGTAGTACTCATCAAGTACTCATCTAGCCTGCTGTGGTACTCATATAGCCTGCTGTAGTACTCATCTAGCCTGCTGTAGTACTCATCTAGCCTGCTGTAGTACTCATCAAGTACTCATCTAGCCTGCTGTGGTACTCATATAGCCTGCTGTAGTACTCATCTAGCCTGCTGTGGTACTCATCTAGCCTGCTGTAGTACTCATCAAGTACTCATCTAGCCTGCTGTGGTACTCATATATAGCCTGCTGTGGTACTCACCGTCTTGATTTCCCCAGTCCCAATCAGGGCCTCTGACAACCCGAGCACCATTAAAGATTCCCCAGCATTGACTCTTGCTAGCACTGCTCCTCTTGCCAACCTTGAACCTGAAGGAGAAATGACATCCACATTTACATCTACTCTGCTGTTGTATCAAAATGCCCTTCCATTCACTATTATTAAAAATAAATATTATTTCCATATATTTTTCTACAAGATGTGTTTATGTGTGGCTTTGATATTTCAACATTCATTCCACAGTAGCTCACAGACTGGCAAGGTTTCAGATAAGACACAAACAAGTATTTCACATTACCCTTTGGAGCTGGCTGACTCAAATCTTAAGAAGGAATGACTGAGGTCGTGTTTGTCCGCCATGTAGCAGAGTGTACAGAGGTCAAAGTCGTGGCACTTGGTACACTTCCACCTCATCCCCTGGATGCCCTGCTTCTTGCACGAATCACAGATAATGTTGGTGTGCTTTACGCCTGCACACACAGAAAGAATGATTTAAAACTAAATTTACTATTATTATACAATATCTATACAGAAACTGATTAAAAATACTTGCTTATTTTCAATTAGAGAAAACGGTCATTGTGGCTTTCCTTTTTAATGATTAATATTAATCTTTTATGCTGTAACCATAGCAACAGTTGACAACAGAGGACGTTTAAGAAAACTACATCTAGGCAGTGATGATATATATTTATAGCTACCAATGGGAGCGTTGTCCAAGATGCGGAGATCATAGGCACCCTGGTATCCCACTCTGTAGTTAGTCCTGGCACCAGAGTCCCACTGAACAACGACAGTCTTGTCTGGCGATGTCTGACTGCCCGGTTTGCCGATTTCAACAACGGTCCCAACGTGTCCATCTCCTCCATCTTGACTTCCCCACTTCCAATCTGGACCTCGCACAACTCGTAAACCAACTTCCATCGTCGGGCAACATCAATCAACTGTAGAGGAAAACATTCAAATATAATACCATCAGTATTGATTCATTCATCATTACAATTAGTGTTAAACCTGTGTGACATTTAATGTCTAGACCATTTATAGATTTAAGAAGAGTTCTTTCTCTTTCTGTTTCATATGTACGTAGATCGAAGGAGTGCCAAAAATGTCACCCCAAACCCTGTTTCCAATGTCATTTCAACACTATTTACTAATTTTCACTCCCAGTTTGGTTTGCTTTGCCATGACTATGGCTTGGGGGAGAACAGACTGCAGGTGAAACATCATACATCCAATCCAAGTATTTTTTATTTTTACTAATTAGTCAATTGAAGGAATCAGTAAAAACAAATTATATATATTTCCATCTATCTACCATGACCATATGCGACACATTGGATCCTACACCACTCTGCTATGTGGTACCAATTGGGTGGGAAGCGTGTCAGCATATACCAATTGATGTTGATTGTTTCTGTGCACAACCATCGCAGAAAAACATGATTTGCAATGTGTGCAGCTCTGTCATTGTTTTGAAGAAAGATACCCCCAATGAACATGTCACAATCGAAATGATATCCCACAGCTGAGACCACGAAATAATCCACAGGCTCATATAGAAGAGTGGCATTAGTCTATGTGTGGGCTACATATGATATGCCTATATATGTGTTCTATTCTGTACGTATGTTAGAATGATTATCAATTCATTATTATCAACATTGAGAACTTTTGGTTCCGTTATTATCCATATAGCACCATAATACATTTATCAGGAATTCACTTTGATGTTTGCCTAGAAATTATTATCAGTGAACGTTATCTACATTATTTCAATATTTGGTTAAATCACAAAATATACATGAATAATAACAGTATAAATAAAGTAGAAGTTGATCGAGTCATTTGTCCTTGCAACGGACATAATAGGACGGACCTCTTCATCATCTTCATTGCGTACAATCGAGAAAAATATATCAAGAAATCTGAACATATTTTGTCCATATCCAGAAATTGTCAGATCAAAGTAGGAAACACTGGGTATGTTGTTTTATACATAGTTTACCGTACACACCTTGGAATTTCCAAACTTGACGTCATTGGTAAACAATTATAAACCATCGGCCTACGAGTAACCATACTCTTTTAATTACCAACTTACTTGATTTGACGCGAATGAGTGGCAGTAAGATCTAAGAACACCAATCATCAACTTTCTCGGAAAGGTCTCCTGTAAGCAATGCATTCCCGCACCGAATATAAAATAAAATCTAAATAATTTCCACGTTCGATATAATAGTATATATATGCATTTACGAAGTATACATACATATAAATGTTTTTTAATTTTAAATATTATTTAATATTATTCTTTCATCGTGAAGCAGGTGCGCGAGTCCGGAGTGAACCTACCTCGATTAACCATTCTTGTTAATATTGAATACGAATGGAGAAACGAATAGTTCTGCCTTGTTGACGGCTGTTATACCTTCCATCCACCTCCCTCTTAAATATATCGTTTTATTTATTTCTCATCATCCAATCTCAAGTTTGGAGTTATAATATCACACCCAAGTGCATCTAAGTAGTAATCATATATATGGGAATAGAAATATGCATTACCGAAATTTGATCTGCTTTGAATAATGTAAACTTGTGCAATTTTTCATCAAAACCAAGAGGGATTGCATTACTATGCACTGAAGTCCTAATGGGGACAGTTTTCAATTCCGACAATATTGCTGATATTGAGGAAATAGTTTTAATGCCATACTAAAATCATATAATTTGCAAGAATTGCATACTAGTTGGCGTTGTATACATATATTGTCTATTTGATTATCCGGATCATAATTAGCGACTTTTGTCTAGTGATGGAATTGAAATCGCTCCTCCCCCTACGAGCCTCATTCTGAAAGACAGTGAGAGACATTGGGAAAATATTTGGTCGCCATTTTGTTGTTCATCCAGAAACTCACCATCGGGAAAGTAGTTGTTTCCGTGGTCCTCCGGGATGGGGGAGACTAAAATCATCTACCACATAGACGATGAGGATACTCCATATCTTATAAAGCTCCCCGTCCCTGCCGATCGCGTAACTTTAGGGGATTTTAAAAATGCCCTCAACCGCCCAAACTACAAGTTCTTTTTCAAGTCTATGGACGATGACTTTGGGTAAGTCTTTTGGATAATCTAGAGATACCTATGCGGTTGCCATGCTGCTAAATAGATATTCCATATATTGACTTTCAAATGCACGTAAATGTAGGTTTATAACACTATCCACTTGCGGAAACTTTCAAAACTACAAATGACAGTCGAGACATGGCCCTCTTCAAGCTCTTGTATTTCCCTTTTCAGAATAAAATCTATCTAAATTGATTCAAACACTTTCTCTTAAACATCTATTATCATTGCAAAGAAGTTCAATTGGTAGATGATAGCTTTTGTTTTACCATGCAAACTGCAAGCTAGATAAATTATGACAGCACAAACAAAAACTGTGTTGTAGTCTATATTTCATGATTGCATGCCATTTGAATAATAATGTTGATTACAAGGTATGCTTTGACATTGTTACTGGGGGTAAAGATTTAACTCTTCCATCATCAGTACGTTAAAAGGGTCTCCAACATTACTATTCATTATGATTAAGTTCAAGGTATATATTTAACCTTAAAAGTTTAAATATGACTGAATGACAGATTATCTCATTGCAAACATTTTATGCTGTTGATGAGAGCTGGTGCATTTGAATAAGTTTCATGCAAGAAAGATAAATTTGTAGCTAACTTAGGATATACATGCATTTAAAATAAACCAGTAAAAGTGCCCAGCAAACAGAATCTGTTCTTAATTGAAATGAATTTATTATTAATTAATATCACAACAAGACGTAATCCAATCAGGACAGATACTTTTGGACATGATTTCTTTGATTAGCATGATTAGCACTTAATGATACTAACACAATGATCAAGAACTACTTGCAAATTACAGGTTAGATAGCCACAACATTCATAATTATCTTCTACTTTTCAGGGTTGTAAAAGAAGAGATTATTGATGATGATGCTCATCTCCCGTGTTTCAATGGCAGAGTTGTTTCATGGGTAAGTTCAAGTAAATATTTAATACAATTTGCTGTATGGTATAAGCAGTTTCACTATTATACATGTTTATTTACAAACGCAAACTTCATAGAATTTAGAAAAAATGTTGATCAGTATGCATCACATCTGCTTCATTTATTTTTTTCTTTGATCTTTGGAAATATAATTTATGCATTCGTCAATAGGTGTAATATTTTTTGGCACCTCTAGTCGGCTACCAGTGCATGCAGATCTTACAAGCCAGGATGTAAGCAAAGGGTGCCAACCGTTTTGCCCTCTGTACGTTGCGCCCCAAGTTTTTCCGACCCCAACCCATGACCTTTTCACCACCACCAATATATTTTGCTCATCGTCTTTGCCCCCAATGTAATTTTTAGCCTGTTGTTTTCGCCTCCACCTTATTTTAGCGAGATTCTTTCATGGTAAAACAAGATACCCCTGTATAGTATATAGATGCTATAGATGTTAATTTGCATTAATCTGGAATAGTTCACATCTGCAGTGTACCAGAAGGAGACAATATTTGATTTGATCTACTTTATGCAGTTCGAAAGTGTCACCTATATTCGCTAGCAAAATTGTGAGAAAAGTCAAGAGTTTCAGTCAAAAGTATTTATTATTTTTATAAATTTCTCAAAAACAAATACACAGATTTCAGCAAGTGAACAGTCCACAAAAGAGTAGTATATAGAAGTACAACAGAAACGTACCTCCATCAAAAATGAAGTGGGGCGAAACAAACATACCTGCCTCTAAAATAGGTGGGGCGAAACATATATTAAAAAAATTAGATGGCGTCAAAAAGGCACAGGTGGGGGCAAAATTACTAGAGGTGGAACGTACAGAGGGCGACACAATCTTGAAAATAGCTCTACAACGATAAATAATAAACAATAATTATTTTTTTGTAATCCACCATTAATGATATGTACATGTATCAGTGTCAAATACCTGCATGTAGGTAATATATGATTTATAAAAGCATACTTAATTGTTGGTCTATTTTCATGATCCTGTACTTTCTTGAATGTAATATGTGTATGTAAAAACACTTAATAAACAACTGTCACATGACCTGTGTGACATCCTTGTGTTTATGATTCACAGTTTATTGCTGACTTGTTTATTGCTCTGTGCAGTGTTTCCCTGGGGTCATCTCAATCTCCCTGAGATGCTAATTGGAAATCTATAATTAAGTGTTATAATTTGTTATTGCTGCTAGTAATTAGATATAAGTAATTACATGTTGCTGTAATATGTTAGCTATGTGGTTGTATATACTGTTACACCTTGTAAACGTTGTACATTTTATATGTAATTTCTAGGGCTTGTACACCGTACATTACAATTCATTGATGCATCGTAATACAAGGATTGACAATAGCTGTGTAATTACCTGTATCGCATTACACATAATGGAATTATCAAACTATGACTTGATATCAGTCCCAAATAAATTTGATCAATAATTAATTATAATTGTATCTGCAGTTGTAAATGTGTATCCAGATGTATTATCAACAAGTGTAGATGTTAATGAGCAATGGACAGTTATATTACCAATATTCTGCAAGAGCAGGATTGATTTTTGAAGATTAGAATATCAAGAATCTTACTTTGAGACTCACTCACCATCCTACAGTCCAGTAATAACATTCACTGGGACTTCAGCCGAGTAAACCAAGTCCATGTCAAATATATTCTCAAGATTTCAATTTCAAATCATTGGAACTTTAAAGGCATATTATTCCAGGGATAGAACTAGACACTCGCCCGGTATCTTACGGGCTAGTAGAAATTTCATGTTTTGTTATTTATTTAATTATTCGGCGATTACATTTTAAACTTAACTTCCATCCCTTGTATTATATCATATACTTCAATTTTAATCAAACTTTTTTTTGCATGTTTTTCATGTTGCTTGTCATTTTACACCATCTTTAGTATTATTAAATATTATTCGTCACATTTGGAGAAAAGATTCCAACTGTGATGTAAAACAATAATTCACTCACTCTTTCATCAAGTTCAATGAATATTAAAATATTTCTAACTAGTGGAACATAAGGAATTTATTAGTATCTGTAAATTTTCAAGTAAAAACTTTGTTTGACCACTATGTAGGTCAACTATCTGATTGTATGCATTTAAACAACTGAATACATGTGGGTTTTTTTACAGACCTGTCTTGCACCATTCTCAGAATTAAACTGTCATAGCAAAAATAATTTATTATTATTATTTTACCTCTAAAAATTGACAAAATGGTATCATAGTAAAAAATATTATATTGCTGTCTAAATAATTTTATTCCGTTTTGTATTTTTCTGGTTTGTCATGTTAATTGGCTATTTTTACATTCATCTGTCATTTCTGGCAATATTGATCTTTTAAATAAATGACCAGTTTACTTTCCATAGACTTCTATTGTATTGACGTATCTCCATCCACTGGCTAAATCAAACTTTGACAACCAACCTTGCATCTGTCTGCCATCATAAGTCACCTTAATGAATGACATTGGATAGAGGTCCTATGAGGCATTATGTCTGTGACCTGTGGAACCATGGCTTGGGTCATCAGAATCTATTCATCATGCTGGGTCAGCATGACATTTTACTGTCTAGAGTGACCAAGGGTTTGGACACTGCCTCACATATTTTCTTCAAGAAGCTTTTGTTCTTCCGTTATAAAAGACTATACCAGAGTTTCATTCCACTTGAATATTGTAGTTCCACAGAACAAATCTAGCGCTACAAGAGTTGTAACTCTTAATTAATAATCAGTGGTTTTGCAATTAGCAGAGAATTTCAATCCAGGTTCAGTTTTCATCTCAAATCATTGCCCTCCATTACTACAGTACTAGTTGTTCATGGCAGTAAACATTTCACTGGTAATAATGCTTATTTATTAATATCAGCAAAATATGAGCTCCATCCTTGTAATAAATGTCAGCCGGTCTACGTCAGTCCCTGATACTTTTTAAGCATTGGGAATTTTAGATTGGTGCCAATCTTGTTTGCTGAATATCATCATAACCCTACATTATCTAAACAGCAACTGTTTGTTCATGTAATTTCTGCTATCAGGTTATGGATCATCTGTCATTATTACAGAGGTGTCATTCCATTTCTGGCAATTGATCCCTACTAATGTAATCCTGCTTTCAATGGATGAACAAAAATAACCAGTATTTGTTCTGTTGGACAAATTGATTTTTGTATTGATGAGCGTGTCGTAAGACTCATGCCTGGGAATTTCTGGCATCAGAGTTGAGAACTGTACACAGAGGATGGAGTCATTGTCTGTACACACTGTACACAGAGGGATAGATACAGTTTGTCTGTACACACTGTACACAAGGGATAGATACAGTTTGTCTGTACACACTGTGCAAAGAGGGATAGATAGTTTGTACACACTGTACACAAGGGATAGATAGTTTGTCTGTACACACACTGTACACAAAGGGATAGGGAGTATGGTCTATGTAGCTGTTTTCCAGCGTCTAATCAAAGACTACCAACTAGCTGAGTTCAGGGCTGTCAGTATTTATTGTCCACTCTAAGGCAAAAGCCACACCCTGCAACACATATGTCATTACATGACTTTCATGACATAATATACGAAATACACATAAAATCTATTTACAGTCAACCTTAGATTTAGTACCCAACAGTATAAATCATTAATCAAATCATGACATTGTAATTTAACCAGTAGTACGAATTATTAGAATACTTCTATGACTACTTGCAAATATGCTGTTTACATTATATATAATTAACATGACATTAATCGTTCCGATTATATTGTAAACAGATGTAAATGCCTCGTCAGTCTATACTCAGAGGGACCACAAGTTACTGGGGGTACAAAGATATTCAACCAAATCTGCATATGAACAAATAACATAGTAAAACATACTAGTGATTACGAACTGTATAGATACACATCTCATACAGTATCTACGTTATTGTGATACTTAAACTTTAACAATTTCATACTAAACATACTGGTAAGCATAATAAACCAAACATTGGAACGACCATTGCTTACGAAGGTCGTGGGTTCGATCCCTGGTCACGTCATACCAAAAGACGTTAAAAAGATGGTACTTGTTGTTCCCCAGCTTGGCGCTCAGCAATAAAGGGGTAAAGCAAGGACTCAGAGTCAGTGTACTGTCTGAGTGGGGTATTCATGTTCTATCTGCAGCATGATATACCTCCAAGTGAGCTAGTACTATAAAATCCAGACTAGTACAAGCAATAAAAGTATTATAGAGAGGTATTAATGCAGTTGGTATTGCGGAATGCCCAAACTAATTAATAAAACACAGATAACGAAACAATACTTTCCGTATATCTAGTATTATTTAACACATCTTTATTCCTTTAACATGAATACACAAACTGTACAAACACCAAGCTATATTTACACATCACAAAATATAGCATACTACCACATGCACTAAGGCTTGTGGATGGTGGTACAGTATTGTGTGTATGCAGTACTGTTCATGCTGGAGATAGACAGGCTTGTTATTGTCAGCATTAAGAAAGCATAGCACAATGATTGATCCAGCCACTCTCAATGGGCCAATTCATAGCAATAACGATTAGCTTGTGAGGGCAGCTGTATATGCGGTACAGTGTGCTGGTTTATGTACTGTAAGACACCTTATTCATGCCTGGTTAGACACTGACGAATAAAATCTTTATGAGAGAACTGCACAAGGGTGATGATAATTAGATCATTCTCCTGTGTCAATGTTCCTTTCATTAGGTAGTCATTTAAATTGCATGTGTGCACAACTGGTTAAATATCCGTGAAGTTTTATGGATGTAAGATGCTGAAGTAAATTGCTTGACGTTAACTAAGATCATAATATATTTTTAATATGTTCTCCTCTCCCGACTGTGTATGTTTAGTTACATCCTATTTTAGCCTGTGGCAGTGACCTAAGTCAGTATTTGCTATAAGTCCTGGTTTTCCCGGTTCATGTTGTAAATCAGGGAATGAATGATTCAGTTTGTTTTTGTAGACAGGAATACTAACTGTATCTGTATGCTTTAATTTCTTACTGCGTGAGACTCTCAAGTTCCCTGCTGAATGTAAAAATTACCTTCCCATTTCTAAATGTTTTCTTTCTCTGCCTGGTGAATTCTGGACGAAAAGTATGAATGATGATATGTTAACATGACATAAATGAGGCTGAAGTAGAAAACATTGTGTCCTGGTCTTGGGCAGATATTATCAATAGCATGATGCATTCACGGAGAACATTCTTATTGATAAATAGGACGTGATTGAAGAATAGAGCAGGAAGCACTTTTAAATATTTGCATACAGAACTAACAGATCATTAGGCAGCTATCACAAGACCAAGTAGGCAGACTATGCAATACTTCTATTTAAATAAATATTTAAATAGATAAAAATATGTAAATAGATAAATATTTAAATTTATGGAGTTGTGTAATGGGTTTTCACAGTAGGTAGTGGGAATTTTTAACAAATTTAAACCATAAAAAAATACTGTGAAAAAGTAAACAATGTGTGGAAAATTTTAATTAACCCTCTCCATGCTGGAGGCAATGGAGATGCCCTAAAGATCAGTGCTTATGCCTAATCCAGCATATGCTCAATTCTTAAAAGTGTTCTGGTAAATGTCAAATGTATCATGTGCGTTTCGTGGTTAACCTTTTCACTGCTAAAAGCAAATGGTGTGTAGAATGTCTCATGATTGATTCAGCAGGCAGAGTGCTAAGAAAGATATGAAACTGATTGTGACATGTACTCTATGAGATGTTAGGCAGCTTCCTGTATTGGTGTTCATGTATTGGTGTTCCTGTAGGTTTCAATGTCTGTAAAAGAATCATAAAGCATGCAGTGTGGGACATAAAGAACACCGGCGGTGCTCGTAAAGAAGTCCTTGTTTTAAATCCTTATGCGTTGGTGCCAGGCTCGTAATTCTTGGAATAGTGGGAATTTATCACGGAAATCTCGAATTGCTTATATTAAAAACATTTCTGGTCTCGATATTCAGATCTTAGTTGTATACACTTTTAGCCTTTGGTGGGTTATATGTATTTTCTACTTTTTTTTATTATTATTATATTAACTTGTACGTCTCCAAATACTGTATTCCCAAAGCTACTGTTACTGTTTCTGGAACTTCTGGTGTATTTATTATTTTTGTTGTTGTGATATCTGACAAATTGTCTTGACTTTTAGCATCAGCAGCTTGCATTTCATGTTTCTTTTCTCACAACACATACTTGTGAGCCACATTTGCTTCCAACTCTTGCTTAATTAGTGCAGGAACAAAACTTAGGATTATTTTTAGTAAAGATTTCCATAATTGCATACATATGTTTCAATGTAGTTCTCTTCAATGTTCAATATGTTAACCTTCTCTCTGCTGGGTTGATGACAGTCACTGATCGGTATGCCATCTCTTGTTGTCTGCAGTGTGGAAACGGTTAACTCCATGCTGAAGGCAACTGCAGATGCCCGAAAGCGTCTTGTCTGCCTAATCCAGAATGGATATGGTTAACCCCCTCCATGCTGGAGGCAACTGGAGATGCCATAAAGATCAGTGCCTGTGCCTCATCAAGCATGGAGAGGTTTAAGTAAATCGTTAGTCTGATATATTGTGTTATCGTGTTATGCATGGTACCAAGGGCATTTCTTGAGACCTCAAGCAGTAATTGGGTTAACAATTAAATGAAATCTTGATGGATTTTTTTCTTTCAGTTGGTACCAGCCGAAAGCAGTGCATCGGATACCCAGTCACAGTGTACAGACTCACAGGCTGGAGATGTGGTACCCCTCCCAGCAGAGAGAGTTGGGGGTATCGGGGACAGTCGACCCCCATCATTTCAGTAAGTACTAGTGGCTCCCTCTCTGTGTTCTTACTGTCACATTACACATTTGAAAATAACCATAAATCTATATTTTACAATTTACAACCACATCAGTTAGTGGATATGTTTTAAATTACGAGAAATTGAATAAAATCTGTTAAATGTTTTTTCCACATTTCCAATGATAAAGTTACCACACCTTTATAAAAGCTTACATACAAGAAATTATTCTACCAATAGTTGGAACTATTGGAACATTCAATAATTGTGTCAATACTGTTTTCATATTCAGCAATGCACTTGAAAACTGTTTGCACTTGAAAAAACAATCAAAATTTAACCCAATATTGTACATGTGTGAAATTCAAGCCAATTTCAGTAAGATTTCTTGCCTTCATGCCACACTGAACAATCCATTACACAGAGATAATGTTTCTTACAGACTGACTTAAACAAAAGCTGTGCATGAAACACACTCACATTGTAGGCCATTTAATACGTCAGATTTATTGGCCATGTTTTGTTCCCAACATCCCGCCCAATATCGTCCATGCTTCTTGTCACTCAATGAGGGGGAGATTTGGGGAAATAATTGGGAATCTGTTCACAACCAACATTGTGACATCTGTCTAAACAGGCAAATGGAGCAACGCTTACTTTCATTGCATAAGAAAGGCATGGATGCTACTTTTACTGAATTTGTAATCAAGATGTCCGACTGCTGAATCCATTCCACAGCTGTTTATACATACATGCTAGGGTCTGCATGGCATATTTTACTACAGTCTAACAGAACAAGTCTGGCTCACATGAATACAGTTTACCAACTGCACAGGGACCCCCAATAGAGAGTATTTAAAAATAGACATATTTTCATGTGGTTGAGCACTATGATGTATTCATGTCAGTCTTGTTGACATAAGGGGCCAGGAGTTATTTACCCATTCTAAAAAAAATAAAACTTAAAGGCCCATTTCAAGTTTATGTTGAAAATGTCCCTTTTATGATTGCGCATGCCATATTGATTATGAATGTAGTTTGATTTTATTGACATTGTTATTAATGTTTTATGAAGTCTTGTAACATTCTGCTGTTTTCTTTAATAAACTTTTCTTCTTTAAAAAAAAAATGTTTGTTTATTTTAGAAAGTTCTGCATTAAAAACATACTTTGTTAACCATGCTTACAGTAAACAGCACCAAGAAGTCTTGTTTGAACTGTTGAGACATTATATGTTATCAGTTATAGTTAAAGTATACAAACAAGTATGTATGAACATAATTTTATACTTTTGAAACTGGCTAGAATACTAACCTACCAAGAAAACTTAACTGTTCTGATAAAATATATCTACTGAAAATAGTTAACCCATTACTGGCCTTGCTCAAATGTTACCAGTCAGTAATAAAACATCCATGTTTACTCCTGTCATTACGACAGTTGTACAGAAGCAGCAATCCATTGTCCGTGATAAATTTGTGATGCATTATTAAAGTTTATTAATTTGCTAATTAATTTTCAGTGCAAATGCATCAGTGGCCAGCCGAGACGAAACCTGCGACACGTGTACAGAGACCGATTCAGTTATCAGTGCTGCAGCGAGAAGAGGTACGTTGGTCAGAGTTCAAAACCATTGTGGCATGATGAATATTATAGCCTATTAGTCATAATGGATCAACACATTACAAATTTGGTGTTCACTTTGTCATGGAAAGAAAACATGAATTTTCGTAAATATGACACAATAGTAAAATATTGTCGTATTCCAGTAACCTCAAAACACTTGGTGATTGTTTTTTTTCAACTGTACGTAGTATTGTATACAATAGAATTAGTACTAAAATCAGTTTCATATTTTTTTTTATATATATACCGTATTTATATATATACTACTATAATATATAACTACTGTACATCCTTTTCAAGTTGTTCACCCGAATCCCAGGTAGTCTTCCCATAGTGGATTACACTCCCTTAAAGACAGTACGCCTGATTGGCTGAATGTTTATTTATTCAACAGCCATGCTTCCCATGGTACCTCTTGGATAACGATTGAGGCCTATTGTTTGTATCATTCCGAACACATGCAATAACATCTTCAAATGTCAAGTTGCTAGTGTAGATGTAGCACATCTATATTGTGTGGTGGGTACATTGAGATACACATGGGCACAGGTTCTGAAAGATAATGCTGGCATGTTTGGCACCAACAGGAAGTGCACATCAAATTACACTTATTTTGTAGCATAGCTGAACACATTTTGAGGAGGCTGTGTTTTCTGACCACTCGGTATATTTACATTTCCTATAATGCTGCATTTTTTACCTGTAGGGCTTAGAAATTATTGGTGTCACTGTCAATGTGAATAGAAGTTAACCCTAACCCTGACTATTGTAGCCTACAAGAGTGTCATGCAACTTGACCCAGGTCATTATTTTATTGTAAAAAATGTCATGGTTATGATTCTATTGTAAATATGTGTCATGGCTATGATTCAAGTAAGTGCATTGAAATAAATTTTATAGCAGTTAATATTGCATACATAATATAATAACATAGCAGCATAAATATCATGTTCGTCTTAATACTAATGATGAATCCCAAGGGTAAAACACCTCATTGTGTATTTTAGAGTCAGGTCTATTCATTCAAGGCTATGTCTGGGCTTTAGTGTTCATGCTGTCTGCCAAAATATAGTGTATGTCACATATGAACAATTTAGCATTTTATTTGCCTCCAGTAGGTAAATACAAAAGATTGTGGTGATTGTCTTGTTTGGACATGATATTCACTGCTCCATGACTTCATTCTTTTGTCCATGTGCATGAAGAGTCATGGAGGTAGTGAACTGCCCTGTAATACCCCTGTCAACACACAAACATGTTTATGTTTTCATGTACAGTGTTGACTATTACAGGCTGAGGTTTACCATGGTTATGTAATCTTAGACCATGTGTTGCATCAAACTAAACACAGTGACAAAGTCAAGTGAGGTCTGCCATGTGTTGAGTTTGATTACAAATTTACCTGGAATCAAGGAGAGTATTCTGCAAGTTTTGACACCATGAGTGAGTGTCCTTTTCATGGGAACTTTTTTCAGTCAGCCACACATATGGCAAAGTATTTTCTTGACTGTATTGGATATTTTGCTGTCTGGCAAGGTTTGTGATTTATCCATCTGATTTTAAGTTAGTTTTTATATATACAAACAGCCAGTTTGTCTTATGTTGTACATTCATGTTATAAAGTTTCCAATAATTAATTTGGTAACTGGAATAACACCTTGAAACCTATTACCACTGTATTCTGGTGGATTAAGCTTAGATCTCATACATGTTTTCACAATCTTGTATCAGAGTTGTATCAACAGATCAAAGAGATCTGATCCTATTTTAGACATGGATGCAGCATAGCATGCATCAATCACACACAGTGTGTCTATTTCACTCAGAAACACGAGAACCTGCACTCCTGAATTTGTCATTCACATTTGTCGTATATTCTCCATGACTACCTGCATGCTTTACACATGTGCCCTCCAGCAGTGGAGATTGTTGGAAGATTGTTCTCCATATTGATTGCTGCATGCATTTTTTTTTTTTTTTTAATCATAATGACAGCAACAGTAGGATTATGTCAGATCATCAGTCAGTCTTTTTTTTAAAGGCTTATTAATTTTTAAATAGAATGCATTCAAGAAGGGTATCAAATTCAAGTATTTTAGAATTGAAGGCCATTCTAAAATATCCCTTGAAATTCAAGGGCTCAATGCCCTGTTTGTACCATGTCAGTATTGTATATCTTGAACAAAGTAACACAGAACCACAGTGTGTTGTGCAACTGTACTCTCACTGTTCCATGTATTACTGTGTGGAGGTGAGGTGAGGTGTATGTATCAGATGTGTATCTTTCCAATGTTCATCGTCAGCAAGATGAGATAGGTGCAATATCTCTTGGCTTTCTTTTGTTGCTCATCAGTATCATATTTCAAACATCTTACTATCTAAAATCAGGTCGTAAAAAATGTTCAAATTTCCAACAACAAAAAAAAAAGTATTCCTGCACCTAAGCTTTATTCAGAGATGAAATAAAACAACACAAACTGTAAATTTCAGCCTCGACTATATAGTCTGGGGAAAAAGAAACCTCATACTATCTTTGCATCTCTAAATTGTTACCAGCAATCGTAAGCTGTTCTCCCCAATACATCTGTGCATCAGTAAAGAGTGTATCAAGAAGATACACTAACACAGTGATCACTCTTCTACATATGGCCAGCTGCGTTGAAGCCTGTAGGAATAGGCTTTTAAACCATGCATCTTTCTTGAATCTAACACGTGCATACTCATTAACAATGGGTGGTTGCAAATTAACCACCTGTCATACTCTTCAGTAAGGTCATTTGAACATGTTAAAATATCTGAGCTAAATATTTCCACTGGTAAACTATGTGGTATAGGACCAGATATGTTTAACTCTCTCAGTGATGTAGGCAACCAGAGATGGCCTAGAGATCAGAATATGTGCCTAATCCAGCAGGGAGAGGGTTAAACTAATCTACCAAACCAATCACCAGGATTACACTTTTACTTTTAGTACCAAAGTTTACCTTTCATTGACAATGGTACCACAATTACTTGTACAACAGAAATTACTCATAATGTAGTGTTCTGATCCCCTGTGGGTAGCTGGGAGACATTTTCTAATCTGTTGTGAGATAGTTTACCTACTAAAGGTCATGATAAGCCATGATATTGCAGCAGCTGTAGTGACACTGATTTGTAGCTTCCGGAAGTACAGCAGGCAGGCAGATATTAACCAATACTTCTATTGTAAGTGATAGCTTACTTATCTCTGATTTACTATTGAAATGATGCATAGAATAACTTCCTCTTCCTCTTTGAGAATGCTGCTGTTACAACCCGTCCAATCAGTGAACACTCCGAAGATCAATCTCAAATTGTCGGCTCTTGTATGAAATTCAGTAACTGCCAATCATTGAAGTTGGCGCTTGTCACGTTGAAACCTTTGCCCGAACACTCCTCAGACTTGGTAGATAGGTTTTCGCGGAAGATCTACTGTAGTAGTTATTTCATTCCTGAAATAAAGACACATTTTATGTAAGTGGGCCCAGGTAGGGAAGGGGTTAACATGGGTTAGTGAATTACTGTTGTCTTTGATCACGGTGCTCGTCCATCTAAACCTGAAATCCTCTCAGAAAAATCTCTACTTTGAAGTCTTTCTGGCACACTGTCCACAGAATATGGAAACAGTTCTCAGGTGCAACTTCAACATTACGCGCTTCAGCATTACCGTCTCAACTTCTTTTCCATTGCTGTAGAGGTCATTGGCTTCATGGTGTGTGTGCACAAGGCAGTAGTACTATTCAGATCTAGGCTATCCTCATTCCAATATTTTCACCACAACAAGAATTTTTTTAAACGATTTTTAAATCTTCAACGAGTTTTTGTTTCGAAAATTTCCATTGCTGACAGTGACACAGTCAATGTTGCCATAGAATGAAATATAGCTCTCTATTTTGAAACTAGGATATATTATTAACGTTATTTTATTTTGTATTTTTTTCATAGATACATACATTGAAAAATATCTTCATGTATTAACCTCATGTAATCATTAAAATTCTTTCAATAATGCAACATTCAATACACATGCACCAAACAATGCAAATACACTGACATGGATATGAATCAACTCATTGTCACTACCATATAGTCTTGTCACTTAAAAATAGCTGCACTGACAGAGAAACATGATGGGCAGATGGAGACAGATGAGATCTTGTTATATATATGCAGTGTCACAAGTGCAAATCATAACCTGATAACATAAGCATAAATAGCAGTTGCATACGTTGTGTGTCGGATATCGTTTGGTGGAGATGCTATCTACTGCAACAACGTTGGTATGGCAACAATAGAGAATGCAACCCAGATCTATTTCAAAATCAATTTGAAGTTTCATTTATCATTGTAAATATTTAAGCGGAAGTGGATAGAGAAATGAATATGTTTGAATTGCTAGATGATTTGTTCATTGAAGTCTAAGATTCCTATGCTGACAGCATTCTGTTGTAAACAGCATTGCATTCCATGTTCAAGAGCTGCCTGTCTTGGATCAATGTCAGGCGTTAGAATGTGGAGGATTTCATTTTTAACGGGATTGCTACTTTTTTAGCACACGCATCAGACTGGTAGCATTTCATCGTTGAGATTATATGTGAACATGGTTTTGAAAATGCTATTTTGGTGAAGCAGAATGTACAACTATTTGTTGATGACCACAATTTCTTATTTAATGCCATATTGGATGGAAATATTAATAAATTAAAGACAAAATAAAACTTCAAAATAAGGACATTTGATTAGTTGGGCTCCCTATTTGACCTGTAGCTGCTGTTGGCTGATGGATATTAGGATCAGAAGTAGTTAGTTGTCTGGTGAGCGGTGTAATCGTCTTTTCACCTGTCATTAGTTGTCAGGATGATAGCATTAAATTGCAATCTCTTTTGTAGACTTGCCTCATTTATTTGATACATTGTTTTCCTTTCAAAGTAGCGATTATCTCATTAATTAATCAACCTTGTGTCTGTCATGTAAAACCCATGTGATTGGTTATTATTTTCTCATCAATATCGTATTAGGATTTTATGTTTGATGCAAAGTGTGTATGTCCTATGATTAATGAGGTGTTGATGAACATTGATTGAAAAATAAAACACTTTTTGAACCACCAATGTCTCCAATTTAATAGATTTTATAGAATTCTATTAAATGTATGATATTTTACAGCAATAAGTTCATAATAGGGATAGTCAACAGGCTTTTACTTTAAGAAGTGCATGGACAAGTTGAAACCATAGTCTCAAAATATTAATTTCTTTTCAGTTTTTATGTTGTATATGGTGCATGTTATAAATTCATACATGTGATTAAATAGTTTGGGAACAAATTTACAGAATGAATTTACAATTAAAACTTAAAAGTTCTGAAAGGGAAAGTATCCAATTTCTTATATATTGTATTTTCACTCAAAATTATTGTTTGAGACTAGATAGAATTTCATTTTGATTTCATTTGAATTAATATGATTATGTTGTTACTATTATTTGCTTTTTAGTTATGTCAATATTTACAAATGTTTTTAATATTGACGACCACAAAATGATTTCTCTACCAACCTGTTCCATTCTAACACATGTATTGGAGACTTACTTTGATTATAGCATGTGACTGACTTGTCTTTCTCTCTCTCCTTTGGTTGTGCTAGACCGCCCCACGAGCAGGAGCTCCCGACACAACCACACTAGTCAGTATAGGGACAGGCTTCCCGCCCACCTCGGTAAGACCTTCACCTTTCTTAACTCCACGCACTGCACCCGTAGGAATAGCTGTAGCACGGCAATGCGATGAGCTTTCTGCCTATTCCTACACACACCAATACATTCTTTTTTTTCTTTCATGAACTATTGGCACTTGCATGATTTACCACACTTTAGTACTAGCGATTTTATTTGCATGTCTTTATGTTTTGTTATCCTCTGTGTGCCCTTCATCTTTTCTCATTTATCTAATTATACTTCTAATGGTCTTGAAGCTGGTGGTAGGTCATCAGACTTTGGAATTGAAGATGGCGTTTTTTTCAAACCTGACCCAGAGATGGCCATGGAGGTTACCTTCCTAAACAAAATAGTCTTGAAAGCTGCCCTTCATTCCAACACACATGAAAAAAAAGGAAATATTAATTTAATACTGATAACATATCTAGAAGAAATTAGTCACTGCTAGTTCACGTAGGTTTCGTTTGCACTTTGCACCCACTTTACAGTTAATTTTAAAACTTGGGGGAGGGTGTTAGCCCAATGACGTTGAACTCAAGAGCCAAGGTCCCAGGGGCTCGGCATCAATGTTCGTGATAGTTACCTTTCCGGTGCAATTATGAATGTGCAGTCTGTACCATGGCAATGCAGTTGTCATCCTTGATCCATCAGTACCAGCCGGTGCTCGAAGGTTTACTGCAACATTCAGTGCTACAGATATTGTAGGGTTCATCCTGCATTTACACTGTCAAGATGTGATATGATTGAAAGAGTAATATGAATGAAATATCGTGAAAGCGGCTCTAAACCCCATATTAAGAAATACAGCTTATGGTATACAGCTTATTAGTACTGTGCCTATGTCAACATGTTTTTAAGATAATTCAGATTGCTTTTCTGTCTGAACCAAGTACTCAGCTTGTTTTTAACAGCATAAACTATGAATTTACAACCTATTGATCTTAGTTTAGTTCCTTCTTTAACCTCCTTCCTGCTGCAGGCATCTGTGAGCCCTTTAGATAGCTGTGAAGAAAAGCTAAATCTGCCCCAGCTTGATGACTGGAGCAGTTGTCATTTGTATGGATATATGTATTTGATTAATTGTTTTTGCTATGGAAAATTACTCGTTACACATTAGTTTTACACACAAACATGACTTGATCGTATTTTCATATGTAAACACCTTTAATCGGCATACAAATCATGTGCATCTTAATGATATTATTCCAGCAGAGCATGTGTATGTTGTATACATCCAGATGGGAGTGGTAAACGTTTTACTGGCATAATCACCTGAAAACAAACCAACAGCCAGCTCTCGCAACAAGTGTAGGCCTATAAATTACAATAGAAATGTGCAGCTCCCCAAAGCTCATTTGATTTATCACACAGCGGGAAGATAGTAAGTTCATTGAATCGCACCTGAACCTATGTACACGTTTTACTGCAGTAATTCTTGCCACAAGCATGACTAGACAAATCTCTGTCTCAGAAGCTTGGCGTGAGTTGAGTAATGGTCCCAGCTGGCTAAATATGCCTGTACAACATTCTGTGCACTTTGGATATGCACGTGTATGTATGCACTTCCTGAAAATAATACATCACTGCCAGGTATTTCCTCTGCTATTAGGTCTTTTTACTTCACTGGATCATGTAAATAGAGGATCTAACATGAGTGGTCATATACTGAACAAGTTGGCAAAACTGATATTGCGAGACTCTGCCGAGCATACTATCATTTTTGCCAACGAGTTTAATAAATTCAGTAATATTTGAACACGAATGTGAGATTCTATTTATCACATTACTGTAGAAACTATTGTAATATCGATTTTCAGTCATACGCACTATTTAGGCAAATGTCTAGGGAACACGCAGACAAAATATAGTTCCAAGAAGAAGCTCTAAAATAAGTCCAAAAAGACTATGATAGTGTGTATGAATGCAATTATAAAAAATCAATTGTGTTATTGCACTAGTGAAAATATTTATATTTATTGCATTCTCAAACTCCTATGTTATGTTATTAATGTCTTTAATTTCTTTCTTTTTTTGTCTTTCTTTTAAATAACGGGACATTTGATCATTAGTAAAGCAATTCACGTTAGTATATTAAAGTCTTTCTAAGACAGGTAGCCTACGTTGTCAGTTTATTAGATCACAACAATTTAGAAAAATATGAATAGGTATTATTTATCATTCTATTATTTAACAACACTTGTTTGTTTTGAAAAATAATGAATGGCATTATTAACAAGAAAAAGATTTCCAAAATGTACCTACTAGTTTTCTGTTTGTAAATAGGAAGACATATGAACATTAGGTTTGTCCAGTCATGCTTCTACTTAATACAGCCTCAAAATACTAACAAACCACAGTCAATTGTTATAAAGTAAAGAATTAAGTTCAGCAGATAACAGACATTAGGTGGCAGGGGTATTCTCCAAGTACAAGCAATACAGTATATCTAATTTGCAACTTCTTTACAAATGGCCTGTGTACATTTAATTTTGTTTTGGACCTGAATTGAATCTCATATAAGCGATGACCTCAGTGAATGTTGTAATTTTGAGGAAATGCTCTTAGGAGACTACTCTTAGGAGACTACTCTTTCAGAGTTGTTAACAAAATATAAATAACATTGAAAATGTATCAAAAACTGAACATATAATTGTGGACATTAACCTTTCCTTCGAAACATCACAATCTAAGACTAGATTTACTTTTTGTAAAAAAAGCTCTTGAAAGTATGTTCACTCTTCCCAGAGGCTTGCTTATTTATGGTGTTTATTGCTGTGTACGTTTACTACAGGGAGTGTTGATTGCTGTGTACTTTACTACAGCAAGTGTTTTGGCTGATGAGCTAGGTGTATTTTCACATGTGTACGTTATGACTTTCCAACCGACATTGGTTCTGTGAACTTGTGATTCTTGGCAAGTGGTCAGCATCTTCAAAGAGCGGACACGGTATCCCTGGAGCTGCCAATTCACGGACAAGTCATCCCCGAGTGCTGCCGTCTCGGAGATAGGACTCCCAGGGCAGTGAAAGATATTTAGTATGATATTGGAGATCTATCTGGGCAGGAACTAGCTGGCCTGGACATGGCTGTGCTGTGACAGATAGGAATAGCTGGTCATTGTGTTGCTGAGACTGTAGACAGAACGCTGGTATTGGAGGAGGATTCACTGACCAGTAAGACATCCCGTGATGGATCTCATGGTGCAGCGTTTATCCTGGAGACCGTTTATCCTGGACACTGTGGTGTTAGGATGAAGAACGATAAAATCATACAGTATTTTATCATGCCTAAATCCAGTTTTAGACTGCTCAAAAGCTAGATATTGAATTTCTCTTCTGGAAAAGTCACCTGAAATTAGAACCCACAACCAGTGCCAGTTCTGCACAGCAGAACATTGATAATGAGATGTAAATACTCCACAATAAATTACATACATTACATGACTGGAGAGCAGATAGAGAGTGATTTCCCTCACCCCACGAGATGGACCCAGGGCTGCCTCTGGGTCTGCAGTATCCCAGGGGCCAACAGTGCTAATAACCACACAGTATGGAAGGACTCGTATGATTATTGGCATGTAGGCAAAATACCACAGACCAACAAACAAGGCCGTGGAACTTGGTCAAATATTTATCATGGAATTGTCCAGTTGGTTAGAAGAAATCTGAGCTGGTGATCATGTGATGTCACGACCCCACTGTTCCTTGTTACGAATGTCAATAACTCTGTATGTTGCTGGGGCCGCGGGACAAATGTTGTGTAAGTGTAGGCCAGCAGGGAATGTTTTAGATTTTTTTTTTTTCAAAAATAAATGTACAGATGCACTCTGACTTCTAAGAGTTTGCACTGGAGTGTAGAAACCTGACGACTTCTAAGACTTTGCACTGGAGTGTAGAAACCTGACAACTTGTGTTTCTTATTATGATTATAATACATAACTGACCTGATGAGATCTGAACAAACATGAACACAGCTGTGTGTACTGCTCACAGCTAAGATTTCCATATACTTTGTGACTACCAGTTCCTGGAACTTCCTTTCATCAGAAACCTGATGCCTGCCACCATCCAAAAACATCAGTGATCTGTAAACATGGTAAATGACTCATCACAGTGTTAACCAGAACTATTTGGCAGAATTTATTTGAAAATTTGATAACATTAACCTTTACCAATATCCAGATTGTATTCATCTAAGGGCAGATTTTTATCCTTGCTCATTGATTAACTGCTAAACTCCATTGGAATAACCCTAGGATTTGGTATTTGACCTATTGACAATTTTAACTTGTTTAACCCTCTCCCTACTGAAATAGGCAAAAACACTAGTCTATGGCATCTCTAGGTGCCTCCAGCAGGCCACGGGTTAAAGCCATCTGGTGTTCAGTGGTTGCACAAACAGCTATATACCACTACCAGGTTTAAGGAAGATAGTAGACACATTATCTCTGTCGTCAGATCTAAGATTAACCAAGTTATCTTTGTGAAACAGGGGCCACTGAGAATTATTTCAGATAAGTCGATCAATATTCAGTGCCTAACGTTGATAACAAATTGTCACAGTTTGATCCTAAAATCTGCACAATTACTGTGCTTTACAATTTGACCTCTGACATATTGAGCTAAATGATCCCTCACTGACTTCAAACATAGTGATTCAGTTTGTCACCTTTAGATCAAAGTTTTTCCTGACCTATTTTGGACAATGTTTCCTGTTGTCATCAAAAAATAATTCTGGATAATTTCTTTCTGTTTTGTCCATCATTCTTTTTTCTTCTTTTTTTTTGATTGGTGTTTTAAGTCGCTTTCAAGATTCTTTCACTTATATCACGACTTTTCAGTTTAGGGCAGGAGGAAACCCTCAACATCCGTAG
>JAUTBT010012678.1:0-23523 GCA_032361225.1 Lepetodrilus schrolli
TAATAATATACACAAAATAAATGGAAAATATTACATGACAAAATACAACACAAAATGTAGCAGAAAATATCAATAGGTAGATAAAATACAAATGTACTTACTTTATCTTGAAAAAATGAGCAATGAAAATGCACTGTGCTGCCTGATATGGACAGTAAATGTAAACTAGTTTTGGTATCAGTATTTTGAACTATAACTTTTTCCATACGAGGCATCCCAACAGGCCTGCAAAAAATATATATACATTTGATAATAATATGTAGAAAATTAGAGTATAATTTTGTAAATGTATTAATTATTAACAATTATTATCTATAAAAATGTGTAAATGACCTTGATCCCGATCCACAGAACAATGACATAGCTCTGTGAGAGTTAAAATAAAATCTGGACAAGATATGTACAATGTTTAAACTAAGAAGAAGGCTTGCCAAATCTGGACATAATCATTTGTTAACAGATACATCCACATCTCATATTCATTATTTCCATTGCAATAAATCTGTAAATAAGGCCATAGTTATTTGTCTAATTTGATTTCCTGGTTTACGGATCTGCCACCCCGATTTTTTATTATTATATTTATTATATTCTGCCGACAGTGCAGAAGTCTTTTGAAAATTATAATAAATGGTGATGGAAAAGATCGTATATTACTCATTATTGAACATGACAGGCAATGGTAGACACAATGTTAAAGCCAATTTAATTACTTACTGGTAAATATGTAAAATAAAAGTCTTAATTTATAACAACTACTGTTATTGACAAGCATTAAAATCTAAACAACTTATGTGTACTGGTACTTATAACAATTATTGACAATTATATTGATCAATTATATATATTTTCTGTCAACCGACCATTCATAATCTCCAATTATTTTTACGTATATATTGGACCCGACCAACTGGCCAAAATATCAAATTATATTTATTTATATTTTCAACTGGCCAAGCTACAATGATCACAGAAAAATCTGTACACCAGGGAATCAAATAACTAAGAAATAAAATAATACTTACTGCTCGTGAAAATCTAACATAGGTGGATCTAATCTAATGCTATTGGAATAGAGCGTTTCATCTTGAATTCTGAAATACAATAGAAAATCAATCTTACCAAACATAACAAAACAGCACATACTTATTACAATCAAAACAGGTCTTACAAACAGCTCCATTCCCACATTGCAACACTCTCAGATGGAAGAGTAATGTTATTGGCAACTGATCTGGTAAATTATCAAGTAAATAGAATTTATAGAATGCCCTTCCTGGTCTATAACCCAGGCTATCATATGTGTATTAAACTATACAATTAGAATAACTAATATGTGAGCATGTCCTGGTGATTGTTAGAGACAGAAGCAACTGTAATGTCACACCCACCCCCCCCACCCCCCACCCCACACACACACACACACACCCCAAATTAAAAATAATAATTGTTTAATACGATTCCAAAGAATGATTGCCAAAGAATTGTCAATAATTTGTTTGCTGGAACCATTACAGGTTTATCTGATGGTGCTGTATTCTCCTCCTTGATCATTTAACTCTCTCCATGCTAGAGGCAACTGGAGATGCCTTAAACAGCAGCGCCAGTACCTTATACAGTAGGGAGAGGATCATGAACTGTTCTTTCACTTTGAAAGTAAAAGTAAATGTATTTAAGCTGTTGAGAGAACCACATGGGAGAACTGCATGCGAGTAACTGCAGTTACGTACATCCAAGACTGTATTGGGCTCAAATTGAGAGTATTTGTCAAAGTGAATTTTCATCTTTTACAGGCATTTTTTTGTATATGTCCATTTATCGAAACTTCAAGATAACAACTTTAAAAACAATTCTCATTTCTATTACAAATTGTGAATATATTAAATCTAGTCAATTAGCACATAATGTCCGATCATGATTGTCATCTTGTTTACTATTTCCATACAGTAGAATTTATAATTAGTAGTATGACGTCACATGAAAATGACGTCATATGAAATTAGCTACCTAATTTGCATAGTTATTAGTCAGGCAATGTAGCAAGAAATATCAGTATACTTCCTTGTTCTCATAAACTTACTGGAATTGCATTCTTATTACTGGTTATTTCAAGGTATATTGGTAACATTTATATAAATACTATATTATTTTATATGTATGCACATAATATTTGGCAAAATTCAACATATTATTTAGAAACAAATGGCAAAAACTGTAAATACTGTCCATATTCAACTTTCCATTAGATGATAAATATACATTATAAACATGCATTTTTGAATTGTAAACATTTTGAAAAAAGCATTTGGGAATGGGATATCGAGTATTGAAAATTGTTAATGCACTTACAAGAAGAACATCTGACACATCAGATAAAACGTAACAATTTGTTAACAAAATGTGGTTCAAATGAATGTCATCAAACAAGAAATGTCAAATCATTTTTAACGAATGCAACTCAACTGTACAATATTTGCAATTTACACACACACACACGCGCTCAGAACTTATGTAGTTTCATTGATTCTATGCATATTTATACAGGGCTCGACAGTCAGGATTGTCCGCCTGCCCGGGACAGGTATTATCCACAGTGCAGACATGTGAAATAGCCCAGATTAACAAGCCCTTAACCTACAGGGCAAGTAGTTTCATGTCTGACAGGACACAGGGACAGGTGCCTCAAAAAGTTAATGTAGAGCCTTGTTCATCTTTCAAATCAAAGCTAAAATGCCATCTCTTCAACTTTGTTCACTCTGTCTAGATGCACTTCATACACTTTGTGTATATTAACCCTCTCCATGCTGGAGGCAACCGGAGATGCCATAAAGAGCTTTATGTCTAATCCAGCAGGGAAAGGGTTAATATACTATTATTATTATTATTATTATTATTATTATATAAATTTTACTGAAATGGTCACTCGTATCCTTGCAGTGGCAGTGACCAACAAAACACACACGATTCCTCTTACGAGTCCCAACAGTATTCCCAGCTTCCGTACTCTCAGTCCGGCTTCTCGCAGGTCAGCACTCAGGATATGTTCACTCAGCAGTTTCCAGGAGGATCTCAAACTGTAGAGGTACAATTCACCAATGGTGCCTTCATGAGTGTCATAAGGCTTTTATGCTAAAATACGCAGAGTAAAATTGCCACTTGTCCAGTTATGAAAATGTGAAATCTGGCAGACTAGTGGAAATTTAAGATTGTGTAGGCCTTTTATATATGTTTTTTTATTTTATTGTTATATATTGAATTATTGTGTTTGAACAATTAGAAAATTACGATTTTGAAAAAGAAATTTTTGCTGATTAATTTAGGTGTTCAAACTATTAGAACATATTAATATGATTACTAATGTTTCAAAAAGTTAATTTCTATCACTAAATTAACATCCAATTCTTTTTAAATTGATATCAATATACCAAATTTACATTGGTTTGAATTAAGATGTTGTGTGGTAATCTTCCATATAAATGTCCATATAAATTTCAAATTTCTCAATTATTATGGAATAATCTAATTAAACTCAGATCTTGTTCCACTCTGTCACCATTTTGGCATTCTTTTGTTAAACATAACAAACTATAGCAGATGTCCAAATATCTGAGCATCAATTTCGGATCTGATTTTAATGAGATTGATTATGGACTGGCTAACAGACTACATTTGATGTTTTGAATGTTTCAGATAAACAGTAATTCACAAGGGCGAAAGCCAACCTTATATGAAAAATGGAAGAACAAAGTCACACCATTCAAGCCGACCCATGATAAGAAATCGGTAAACATTGGAAGTGGTACCATGGGCAATCATGGCAGACAGCCTCACCAAACATTTCAGTCAAAGGTTGACGTCAGTTTTCAGCATCAACTACAGATGAACAAGATAAAGGCAAAAGAAAGAGATGAAAGGTAGGAAAGATAGAAAATTATGTCACAAATTGTATGTAAAATGCATAACTATTTCAGCTATCATTTTGCACTAAATTCCTTTTATTAATGCAATGTACCTTCACCTGGCCCCTGTTCCACTGAACGATCGTAGCGCTACAAGAGTCGTAACTCCATGTTAACGTATGGGAGTTACGACTCTCGTAGTGCTACGATCATTCTGTGGAATGGAGGCCTGGAATACATATTGGTTTTGTACCATGTGTACAGCCCCTAAAATATTTTCATAAATTTACGGAAGGAGGAATGCAAACCATACAACAGCACATAATGCAAAATCCAATGTTTTCAGTCATATTAAAGCAATTTCTCCCATGCTAATGATAATTATATTGTAAAATAAAATTGTAGTCATTGCGTATGGGTGAAATATTCTCACTGCGACGTAAAGCACTAATTCATTCATTCATTCCCATGCTAATGTTGGAATTGAATTAACTATGCTTGTTTATATATTGTCTCACCTAGCCTCATCCCAGCTGACTCACAGCATCATTTTGGCATCTTTTATTGGAATACAGAATCGGTCTACCAGTAATTCTGGTGCATTTCTGTCATATTTCTGGTCTATGTTCACAATCGATTGATGTATTTTCTCATTTTAAGAGATTTCCTCCAACAAGTGGTTCATACTGTTCAAGATTGCAGCAAAGAGGTATGCATTAAAAAAAAACTAAGCCGTGTTACAGATAAGCACTATTCCAGCATTATATTGTATGCTTCTTTACTTACTAAACATATGCTAATATGTATATTATATTAATATTTATGCATTTGGTATATTGCTATTATTATTTGAATCTGAATTGAAGTGCTGTTGTAACAGTTCAACAGTTGAAACAATACCTTGATAATGCATTTTGTATTTTGGATGGAATTCTACAATAGCTTTGTCATTGTTTCCAATATAATGCAAGCAAATAAGTTGACAATTTTCCATGGATCCATGAAAATAGATTTTTTTGGCCCCAGATGTGGCTTGGAGACTGCAATCCCCTCACCCTGGGCTTGTTTTCCGCTGAAATAACAATTGTCTGTTAATAGTATTAATTTTCAGGTAAAACTAACTTTGGATTCTGTCAAAGAGAAGCTGGAACATGATGGCGAGAAGGCAGAGGATAATTTGCAGAAAACTATAAACTCTTGTGAGTGGTGTTTCCAAGTTAATTGTATACAAAACACGCTTGCATCTGCAAGATTTTCTTCATTTACTCAGGTTGTAATACCTTTTACTTGTCGACATATGTAGCTTGTCAAATCATTGATCGAATCATTGCAGAATACATCTTTCTAATTCAAAGGGCCTATTATTATCCAAATCATATAATTTTACTGAACTCATGTCATGATAAATGGGGCAGGTGGTAGTACAAGGTCGGGTTTCAGAACCAAAGGCCACAGATTCAAATCTCATCCCGGGAACCCATTTTCAAATTTATGCAAAAGTTACCATTCTGATGCGATCATGGTAGGATGCGCTGTACAGTTATCATCGCGTATGGGTGAAATATTCCAGCTGCAATGTAAAGCACTAATTGTTAATTGGTCCATCGGTACCAGCTGGAGCTCACAGACTTACTGCAACAATTAGTGCTACGGATGTTGCGGCTTTCCTCCTGCCCTAAACTGACAAGCCATAAGTGAAAGAATCTTGAAAGCGGCTCCAAACTCAAAAAAAAAATCAAACCAAAACAAATCATGATAAATTGCTGAAATATGTCAAATTTTTGTCTGATTTGTACAGTCTTGGATGACCTCTGTAAACATCAGGACAGAATTCTGAATGCTATTCAAGAGAAAGACAGCAACTCTACCAGACTTCATATGCTGGAAAAAGAACTCGCATTGGTAATGAATGCTTGTGACCGTGTGTTGAACAATGTCTGCTTGTATGTTGAGTCATCTTGCAGTCTAATATGTCATTAAACATGCTAAAGCATTATTATTAACATGGAGTCCAATCTCGTTAAAATCAGATCCGAAACTGTCACTCATTTATTTGGACATCGATGGCTAGTGTAGCAAAAGAATGTCAAAATTATTAAAGAGCGAAACGAGATCTCATTTTCATTAGATTGTTTGGAGTCTATAAATATTAAAACCATTTATTTTTCTGTTTAATGTTTTCCAATTTACATAATAGGGAAATTTGAAACCAGGCCCTGAGATTATGAAACTTTTTGGAGTACGATTTCGTACACAAATCGCCATAATAAATTTGAGCTTGAGCATGAAATTACTCAAAAAGTAATCTTGGAGCCAGATGTGTACCTTTGCACTACTTCTTGCAACATCTTGGAAAGTCAAGGGGTTGGTTTGATTCCATATTGATCATGTAGTAATGACAGTGTTTCGATTACAGGATAATTCCTACTTAAATATACTTTCATGTTTTCTTTCTCAATAGTCAATAAACCGATTGGGTGGATTAGATTGTAGGGTATTTTTTGTCTTACGGATGTAGCCAAGGTATTACATCAATAACTCCTGGTAAGTCATCGATCTGGATTATGTGTATTTCCTATGCAATATGGATTTACAGCATTAGGAACAGCTAGCTGATCCATGGCTACAAACAATTTAAAACCTCTTTTAATTTACATTATTCTTTAGGTCCTAGAAACAAGAAAAATTTGATTTATTTTAATATTATTTAATGTTTGATTGTATATGACTTCTGAAAGTGAAGCAAAATTACACTTTTTTGTTAATCAATACATTATTCATGTTTCTCACAGCAGGATTATCACATACAATTGTATGAAATCCTTGTCTTAGGATAATTCACTCAACTTTGTGTCTAACTGGCTAATTTACACAATGGTAATCATAGGTTTGGTGCAATTACTATTATTTTTATATTGGACCCAACCAATTGGCCAAAATATCAAATTATTAAAAATTTTCATTTCGATTACGCAAGCCAAAATTATCACAGAACATTCATTACACCATGGAATCAAATAATTATAGCCTTATTTTATTTTCAAACCATGAATAAGCCCCATGTACATATTATGTTATACATTACATCAGTGAGATGCCAAGATCCAAAGCCTAGAGAAGACGTAGCGAGCAATAACAAAGGGTTGAAATTGATGAAAACCTAATACTAGTAACATCAAATTTAATTTGTCATAATTTTATTTTTTAGGATAATTTTGACCTTAATTTATTTTCAAATCCATTGATGCCTTGTCCATATTATTTTATACATCATCAGAGAGATGCCAAGATCCAAAGCCTAGAGAAATCTCTGGAGGAACAGAAGCGGGAAACGGCTGACCAGATCATCCGTGCTCTGCAGAAGGAACTGAAGGATCCACAGGACAAGGTGGAGGAGAAGCTGTCTGAAATCCTGGACACAGCTCGGGACACAAATGGCCAACAGACGCAGCAGATGTCCGAGCAGAAGCAACAGCTTGACCGGCAGCAGAAGATGTACGCGGATCTGAAGAAAACTCAACAGACTTTTGCAAAGGACTCGGAGAAAAGGTGGATTAATTGATAGGCAATGGATGATGTGTTTAAAACTCTCTTGGGAATTAATCTGCCTTGAAATGTAGATTTTCAGTTATCATGGAAAGATATAAATTCACAGCATTTTTATAGAGATAAGGTACTAATTTTGGTTCGGCAGACGTTTTGAAAATTTTAATTTAAAGGTGTGTGGAGTTAAATATTACGATCATATTGTCACCGAGACAGTCATATGTCTGTCAAACTGTATACGAGTAATTACACGAGTAATGTGTTGAAAATTTAATGTGTTGTGTTAAATGTTCTATTTTCCATTTGTAATCAATTCTATGAGTGAGTAAGTTATTGTTTTACGTCGCAGAGAGATTATTTTACCCATACAAGACGAGAAATATTCAATAAGAATCAATTGTATGCTAATTTTGTAATATAAATTAACTGAAACTTAGGAAATTTCCATGAAAATCTAACACATGCCATGTAGATCTTTCAGAGAATATTATTTACATTCATGTTTGTTCATATTTCCTAATGTCTGTCCTACAGGTTAATTAACGAAGTATCTAACCTGTGGAAGGACATAAAAAAGAAGGACAGCACATTACTTCGGGACATCGGTGACCAACTCAAATCCGCCTTGGAACAACAGTTAGAGGTCATGGAGGCTCACATCAACAAGCTGCTGGACAGGGCTGTTCCGGTGGAATCAGAACATCCACGAGGACAGGGTCTGCGGAAGAAGGACATAGAGGATCTACTGAAGAAACACCGGGACAGCGTTGAGAAGATCATTATGACACAGTTCCAGAAGCAGTCCAAGCACCACGACCTACAACTCGGCAAAGCGGTGAGAAAAATCGCTGAAAATGAAAGAAAAGATGACCAGTGCGAAAGTTTCCTCTCGCTGCCTCAGTTTGAAGACAAAATGGGACAGTACCAAGATGGCTTTATGAAACAGATCAAAAGCTTACACGAAAGACATATGAAGGAAATCAAATCCCTGAAATCTGACATGGCACCAAGAAACCACGATAAACAAGAAATGTTTAATGTTCCTCATAAAGTCCAAGCCAAGGCGTCTGAACAACAGTATGTCTGGCACCCAGAACTAAACATTTCTGAAAGGTTCAGCCATCAGGGTCAAAATGGTATGCAATCAGCAATAGTTGAGTGGAAACACCCTTTCTCACATTCGGGATTCAACATTGATGGAACAAGTAAAATTTCAAATATGCAAAACCGAGAGTCGGCTATGGTATCACCATTGACTGCAAACTACAAGAAACTGAATTCAAAAACCTTTTTCTCTAAGGCAGCTTTCTCGCCAGTTGCAACTGTTTTACCTCAGAGGAAAGAATTGATGGAACCAGCTGTGTCTAATCTGGTTGAAGAAGATGAACAACAAACAGGTGAAGTTGAAACCGAAGCACAAACACAGAGACCTGCAAAAACAAAGTCAAAGAGGAGGAAGAAAGGATTATACGGCCCTCGAAAGAGGAAATCCACAGCTGCTCTGATCAAATCTAAAAAGTCGCCAGAGATTGAGAAGCGACCAAGATACGAGAGAGCTGCTAAACGTTCAGAGTTAAATGTCAGTAACAGTGAAATTGTCAGTGCGGTCATGCCTAAATTACTAAATGATGTTAGTGCCTCAAGAGCCAAAAACATGAGAACAGGTGCTTCAACACAGCAAACCATTTCAGTTCCACCACAAAATGGAATGTCAGTGTACAACTTCATAGATGAAAAGCATCCTACAGTCAATAGAAGCGGGACCTTTAATGGCAAAGGCTATAGCCACAACTCTAAGAAAAATGACTGTACAATGATAAATTCAAGGTAATACTAATAACATGTTGTAAATATACCAATAGAGGTATTTAAAACCAGTGACCAGTTATTATTTTATGTACAGGAATTGTTCACCCATACGAGACAATAGCTAGAACCAACCAAATGTAATGTACATTCTGTATAGAAATAACATGAAAGTTTGCTATGGAAATATATTTTTGAAATTAATTTCAATAAAATCTGCATTTCAGTAAAAATGAGTGTAAGTAGTAGTACTATGAGTGGTTATTAAAACCAGGGTGAGAAGGTAAAAATTAAAATAAACCAGGGTGTATGGGGATGCATGAGTTGGAAAGGTGTGTGTGTGTGGGGGGGTGGGGGTGGGGAATATTGTCTATTATAAGGAATTGAAAAAGTATTATTTGGTGAGAAGAAATTTAATTTTATGCATTATAATCTTTCAGTAAAGCTGTGGTCTACCCTACAGAAAACATGTCTCCATGCACTATTGTAAGTTGAACAACATACTATCTCAAAGTATGGTATCTAGTCTAAGGGAGATAATCTATTTCTGTAGACAAGAACATCGACATTGATCTGTTGTTTCATATTATTATTATTCCAATGCCTCTGTAATGAAAACATACTGGTGTACTTGTTCTTACAATGTCACCGGGCCCTGCAATTATACCTTTTTCAGTATGATTTCATGCTCAACTCAAAGTTTTGTTCTCAAATCCCCATATAAAATTTGAGCTTATCATGAAATCGTAATATAGTTTTGTAACCTCAAGGCCAGATCTCTTAATATTGGTAAATGAGAATAATTTATATCTATTCATTTCATAAGTAAATTATTACTTTGAAATATATTCCTTTGAACAACATTTTATAAGATTTTTCTTATTAAATTATAACATGAAAACAATATATTAACATATAAAAACAATAAAAGGTTTTGAACTTTTTCAGGCATCCGAGTCACGTGACTCCACTCCATCAATGTCTGTCGGAGAGATAGTAATGAAAAGAAGAATAAAATGTAGCACGCACACCCCAGATTTAATCTGTAACGGAGGTGAGAGTGACATTAGACTGATCACTTGCTTTAGTGCTCACTATTTGTTATCTTGTAGTCCATTGAATATTGTGGGTGTTTACCACTTCAATGAAACCTATGAGATGGCATGAGTCATTAGTCCTACTACCCATATATACTCAACAACTAGATATATTGATACAAATATTACAGCTTTGCACAGTATTTATTTATATTAATTTTAAAGGACAGCAATTTTGTAGACACTCACTGTATTGTGCCCAACAAATTAATTTAATTGTCAATCATTTTTACACATTTTTCAAGCATACTGGTATTTGTATACCACATACAAACAAAACTCAATTTCTTACAATGTAACACATTTTTTCAAGCAAATGAATTTGTATACCAGATGCAAACAAAACTCAATGTCTTACAATGTCACTTGGCCCCGAGATTACAAAACTTTTTTCAGTGTAATTTCATGCTCAACTATTTGTAAGCATGAAATCGTACTCAAAAAGTTTCGGAATCTTACGGTTGTATCCAATGTTCCATTCTAGGTGGCTTTGACATTCTAAATAGCCTCGACATCAATGATGTCCGCAATGAGAAGGCTCAAAGTTTCTGGACATACAAGGAGAGCATGGTTTGTTGAATCATGATCATGACAGTTATTAGTGAAAGAATCTTGAAAGCTGCTCTAAATATCAATAAAAAAAATAATACAACTCCTTTGTGCTGAGTCATAGGTATCTGCTACTTATATACAGATTTCTTAATAGTCGTCCGATCCAAATGCGGTTTCATGTTTCACATGCAGGCCGACGAGATGTAATCAATTTACTGTCGACTTTTATCATTATATTTCAAATTTAGAACCAAGATGTTGATATGTTCTTCACTTTTGCTGAAAATTCAGTTGGTTATAGATCCTACCATAGCATCACATGCAATACAAGTAACAGATTTAAGAAAATAATTTATTAATATCATGTGAAACAATTTGTTTCAGAAATACTGTCAGCCAGGAAGTTGGAGACAAATGAAGGCTGTTCGAATCCAATATTAACGACAGAATTATGCAATTTTTATGACAAAAACGATGAATATGATACTAAAATACTAGCCGTTTAGTTTCCTGTTTGAGTCCAATGTTAATGTTGTGTCAGACCAAGTTACAAGTAACTGTATTGTTTGTTTGTTTCTTGTACAATTAAAAATCAATACATTATCTTTGAACAAGTTTAATGTTATTGTACACAACTTGCGTAATTAGAGAGGTATGGTTCTCACATGCTTGCTAGTTAAATACTTCTTTACAAAGATACAAGTTTGATTGAAAGGAACATTCAACAGAAAACATTTCTTGAAACAACCTGAAGTCGATACATGTATTTTGACTTGCCAACGCCAATACGATTTTTACGGGACAGGTATTATCCACGGATTGACAAGTGAATAACCCAGATCAACAAGCCCTATATGTACAGGGCAAGTAGTTTAATCTTGGACAGGACGTGCCTCAAATAGTTAATATAGAGCCCTGATATAGTCAAAACATGGCATACTATAATGCCCCCAATTTGTGTTCAGGGCTACATTACAACACTTTCATTGATCAGGTACAATTCGCACACATTGTTTCATATATCTACCACCATGACTAGTACAATGAACATCTAAATTTTGAACATCAATGTTGTCTGCAGTTAACATCGTGGAGTTGAATTCCTTTTTTGCAAGCAGTATTTCAGCAATGATGTAATCATATGCTGACCCAAGATTGATAGTAGCACTGTAATGGAAGATAGTAAAATGTTGCAACCAAATATCCCAAGTTCAAAGTCCGGCAAAATTACCTTTCTGACAGTCATAAAATACAATGAAACGTGTCGTTGGTTCATCAGTACCAGCAGGTTTACTGCAACACTTATGCGCCACGGGTGTAAATCTGAGAAGCCATAATGTACGGTAAGTGAAAAAATCTTTAGCAGACATACAGGGTTAAAATACTTAGAACACAACCCAAATGACGTCTTCATATTTATAAAAATAAAAAACAAACAAAATGTTGTGAAATATTTTCTTTTAGCAGTGCTGTTCCGTTTAGACAAATACAGGGTATATATTGAAATACACACAGATAATAAGCCAAGTATTGAATTCACTATCATGGAGAAGAGGAGTAAGTCTTAAGAATATACTTGATCTGCCTGACGCTAATATCAAAAGCTATTTAAAACAGAAGCTTATGTACAGCATCAAAATCTAAGTAGATATAGCATAGAATATGTCTTGTATGCAAGTACATGTATGTATATATTTTTGGGGGATGTAGCTGAGATTATGTGTGTTGGGATTATTATTACCCGATTGACTTAACCGGGAGTGCAAAGCTCTCTATTTTCTAAAGGAATTGCAGGCCATAGCCACACATTTTAAAACATTCATGGATGTTAAAATTAAATATTTAATGAATATTTCAACTAATAACTTCGAAAAGTAACTTTTTTTGTCAGTCATTTTACATGTTAAGTTGCTATTAATAAATTAATATTTATTGCAGATACTTTTTCTGCATACCGCTATACAAGCAGCTACACACCTGTTAAGTATAAAATGACAGTTTCCAGAACATAACATCTGTACCAACCACAAAGGAATTAATAATTATAGTTGACTATATCTGCGATTGAAATGTGGAATATCCTAATAATTCAGGAATAATTCAACAAATATCAACACATTAACATTTGAAATATCTTTGATTATACAAACTACATCGGCATACTATACAATTACGATGTCAAACAAAACTACATCAATATCACAAAATAGCATCTGTATTGCCTTGTGAGGCAATACGTCATAATATACCAGGCTGCGTTTAATAACTGAACAGCTGAGAAATCTTACGACCAATCATGAACAGTGGTGAACAAGCCTTAATGCAAACTAAGCAATGTATTCAATAGCTGCACTATGTTCAAATCACTGCGAGTGTTGCACAGTGTTCTTGGCTGTCGTATTTATAACGCACCCATGGCATCACTGTTTTGAATCACAGCCTAGAATTGGAAAGAAACAAATAACCAGGAATTTACGATGTTTCTGACTTAGTGTTTCATTCAATTTTACCCTCACCCAGCTATATTAGGCACAGCTCTTTCAGGCTTCTCTGGTTGCCTCCAGCATGGATAGAGTTAAAGCACTACTTTATCAGGATGGTGAAGAACATATATTATACACAATTGTCACCATTTATACAAGGTGGTAAAGAATGCACTATGGATGTGTCTCTTCATACAAACCTATCACAATGCTACAAGCATCTACAATGCAGTAAAAATATGGACATAACAAGCATCTCATTACGACTGTACTTTAAAGGTCCACATCACAATCATTGTAAGTTTCATAAAAAAAAATTCACACTGATAATAATAGCTATACTATAAAAATTCCTTAGTAATTGGACCCTTTAAAATAGTTTGGAAAAGTATCCAACATCACCCCCCCCCCCCACCAATTTTTTTATATAATAATTTTATATGTACTGATGGCTGTTGATGTAGCCAAGATGAATAGAAAGTAAAACTATTCAGATTGTGTAAATACAAGAATTTATGTTATTTCTTCGATTCCCGTGGAATCCGCTTCGTACACTGCATGACCTGTTCGTCTTTGGTCAGCTGTCGCGTACGTCTCATAGGGGACCATCGAGATGCAGCTAGTCGCTTTGGAACGTCTGGCGTGTGCTGTATCATGGGTCGTCGAGGCTACAAGAAGCAATGTTTAAAGGCACACATTCTAGCAATTCTTATCAGTTCTAATCAAAGATGTAATGTTGAAATCAGATAAAAAATTATAATTTTATAATTTTTATTCTCCTAATTATACTAGTCTACAGACCACAATTATACTATTATGTCTAGTTGAAACTTACTTTTAACATGGTTGGTGATTTGTCATCAAAGGCTTTAGGCTGAAATGTAAATGTGAATAAAAAGTAATGCATACAAAATAGATTTTCACATTTCCAAAGTCTTACGATTATCATTAGTACATTGAGCTTACACAGGTAGTTGACATCATGGCAGTTAGTTATTTTGGAGTTACTGCATGAATATTTCACCCACTTATTAACAATAATAATACCCATGTATATTGTCAAAAATTCCTCAAAAGCTTGCTCATAGTGCTACATTATTACTTTGACCAATGGCTCGTTATGCACTCATTTTACCTGAACACCCTGGGGAAAGAGTTCAGGTGATATAAGGTTAACATTCACAATTCCATCTCTTCCTACTGGGTACCCATTCACACCTGGGTGGACAAGCAGTGTGGATCTTTGCACTTTGCTCAAGAGTGCTACACAACTAGGTCTTTCAGCGGAAAATAAACCCGGGCTGCAGGCCCCAAGCCACGTCCATGGCAAATAAATCGACCCCTGGATAACTAAATCAGTAGACTTATGCAGATCCGTGGGAATTTGCCATGCCTGTGGACATCTTTGTCTTAAATGTCTATACACAGGGATGAAAATGTGAAATTGTGTTTTCAGCTGAAACAGCTTGGATCCAGGGGCTGCAGGCCATGGCCAGGTTATGAGATCGACCCTGAGCCTCAACATCCACTGAAGATTCTCATCTCTGTATGCAGGCGTCATAATTATACATCCTGAGAATGGAAGTATGTGGAATAAAATTTGTTGGACATACGTTGACTGATTGGTTGACTCTCTGAGATGCTGTGTCCGTGATGAAAACTAGTGAATCTGTGGAGACCGACAGGGATTTCCGAAAGGAAGCAGATGAATTACTGCTTGTACTGAAGCAGCGCATTGAATACGGACTGAAACATGTTGAAATGGAAGTCAGCAATAAACAGAACAATGAAAAATACAATAAACTAACTTCATTAATCAATTACTGAATTAGTTCAAATCATGCACAAATGATCGTAATGATCATGAAGCAAATGATTATATAGAACAAAATGCAAATACAAAATACATGTACTACTATTTGTACAAATGGTAATGATATTCATAATAATAATAATAAAAATACTTTTTTTAAAACACAAAAAAAACCATTTTATTTATATATGCAATAATAGATTTTTTAAAGGAATGTTTCTTAGTTTTTCTGGTTCATCCAGATTCATTCATTTCAAAATCTAACCAACCATCTCAAAGGAGAAAATGTTGAATAAAAACATCCAACTATCACATTATATGATTATGATATCAAAATGGTTTATGGTCAGATGAAGATCTGCATCATTTATATAATTCAATCAATGACATGAATCATTTATATAATTCAATCAATGACATTCACTATCATTTATCCGAATCAATACATCCAACCACCAATTCAACCATTCTTATTCAACAATCAAACAATCATTATTAATTCTGTACAATCCCTCACCCACCTGGCTGGGATGGAGCTGGTTGACGACTTTGAAGGGGTGGGGAGAAATGACTTTCGCTTCGCCCTCATTCCTGATTTTGGTGTGCTCTCACCGTATGAACTCTGAGACCTTGTAGAAATACATAAATGATCAAACCCTGAGAATCCTAAACTTTTTGAGCTCAAATTTCATACTGAGAACAAAGCAAAACAAAAGTGAAAGTTGAGCATGAAATTGTACTCAAAAAGGTTGTGCAATCTCGGGGCCAGGAAACATACTAGTAGTTGAGAAAACTTAAGTTTATTTTCAATCTTTAACTCTCTTCATGCTGTAGACAACTGGAGATGCCCTAAAGAGCAGTGCCTGTGCCTAATCCAGCAGGGAGAGGGTTAAAGTAAAAATACTTGATTGCAGTATGGATCATATATTTTTAAAATAATAATTCAAGAATAAGAGATGACTTACTTACATGATATTTTGGATTGGTTTGAATTAGAAGATAAATATATGGTGTTATGAAATTTTCGGGTGTTATTGAAATTCGAAAATGGCAAATTTCATTTGAATCCGACCCACTTGTATCACAGCTTATCATGGCAGGTGGAAACCTACAAAACTCATAGCGTTGAGTGTTCCAGTAAACCTGTGAGCATTGGCTGGTACTAATGAACCAAAGATGATAACTGCACTGGGCTAGTACAGTCAGCACATCCTATCATGATTGCTTCAGAAAGGCAACCTTCGCGAACACTGATGCCGGGTCCCTGGGGTGGATTCGAACCCGTGGCCTTTGGCACTGAAGTCTGATGATCTTACCACTGAGCTACCATCAATATTTGTACCGACAGTCAAAACCTGAGTATTAGACTCTCTCGTCAAGCAAATTACTTATAAAATAATAGAGGTGTAACAAATACATGCTGCAAGACTAATATTATTATAAGTGAAATTTCAGTGGCAATTTTCTCATTATTCTCATTAATATTGACCCCAAATGTGCAAACCCTGGCTGCCACCCATTAACCAAACAGGAAAATAGGATTCAAACTCAGTCTATTTGCTATTCATCTCCTGATCTGATAGGGCTACTGAAGATAAATTTGAGTTGTAATGTTCTCAAGGGTTACTTCCACTCCCAAATTTGTAAGCATCACATAGTATTACTTAATTAATCCAGCAGGAAGATGGGATGCACACTCGGATGTCTATCTGACACTCACCCTGATCTGACAGGGCTACCGAAGCTACAGGAGAGGTTTAGAGTATGTCCAAGTCTGTCTGGCTTGACTGGTGTCCCTCTGGCCTTTGTTGAAGGAGATTTAGCTGTAAATGAAAACAACTGATCTGTTTTACTTGTTCAAAATTTGTTGTACGAGTACCTGGCCCAGAGATTACAACACGTTTTGAGTACAATTTCATGTTTAAGGTAAAATTTTATAGGGGGATTTATGAACAAAATTTGAGTTGAGCATGAAATTGTACTCCAAAAGGTATAGTAATCTCAGGGTCATAGGAAATGTTGCCAGTGATTTCAAATGTATGTTTTTTAGTTGTTCTTTTGGGCGGATTTCCTTTACATTTTCATTCAACCATAAATATATATATTTTTTTCTTCATCTAAATATTTACATCATAACATCGCAAGAAAAGAAAATGGCTTTTTAAAAATGGAAACTTGCTGTCCACTTATATAAAGTAATATCCATAAAATACCTTGTGTTTGTGGAATAGCAGCCATAACTGGAACAACAGCTTTCATTGGTCCCGAGGACTTCTTGGTCATTGCCGCGGAGATCTTGCTTCTATTAAAGTTGAGTGATGTCTGCAGCTTCCCTGGCTGCATCAGCTTCAGCTTCTTCAGCGGCGCTGCAGCCGTCTTACTCTCCACTTCCACTGGGTGCTGATTGGATGATATCGACGAGGCTGTCGAATTCAGGCTGGAATTGGAGGAGTTGGAGTATGTCCGACAGCGTGGATCTGGCTTCTTCAGTGTCATGGATTTCTTGATGTTTTTAACGGTCAGTGAATTGTTGTTGCTTGCAGGTCTGACCAGTCCAATGGATCGTCTGGGTCCGGATGCTGCTGCAGCTGCTGCTGCTGCTGATGATGTTTGAGCTGTTGATGCTGGTGCTTGAAGTGTTGATGTCTCAGGGTTTTTATTGCTCTTGTTTATGGCAGCCTGCGATGTCAAAAAAAATAAATTGTGCTTGACATTTTTTGGTGTAAAAAACGAAATCATGACAATTTTGTAAAGATAACCAATTTAAAGTTCTGTTTGGAGCTGACAATGCCTAAACAAATCAGGGCCCAAGATTACGAAACTTTTCCAGTACGATTTCATGCTCAAGCTCAAATTTTATATGCTGATATGTGAACAAAACTTTGAGATGTTTTGTATTCTCGGGGGCAGAAAACAACATCCAGACACCAGATGCTGATGTAACTACAATTACATACAGGGATGAGAATGGGAAATTGTGTTTTCAGCAGAAACCGCCGGGATCAGACAATATCGACCAATGGCAAATCTCTGTATTTTTCTCTCACCGTCTGTGTACTGCTATTGCTGGGCTTGGTCAATCCACTGGCTCGCTTGGGTGCCAATTTGGAAGACACTGGTGCCTGAAGATTATAACCGGTTAGCTATTTTTCTGACAAGTCCAAATTTTATATTAACTAACAACTATGGTATGTAGTCCTTGTCAAAGATGGTGGCAGCAATTAAAATTATATTGCTTACATTTTTGGAAAATTCCTAATCTTATTTGCTGGTCAAACTGACTTGAAACCATTTTAAAGGGTTATAACGGTCCAACAGTTCAGACTGTTGTAATGAAAACGGTAAAGCATGTGAAGTGAAACCGTTTCAACGAAAGCTGTTTAGGCAAACGTGCTGTGCTCAATTTGCACATGGGAGTGTGTGAAGAAGAGCATCAGCACATGTAAATTCAGTCTTTTGCCTGTTCCATCTTTCATCTTCCATCTGCATAAAATAATACTTACTAAAAATATTTTGTGATATCGTCTTGATATAAACATATTTTGTTTTATTTATGGTGCAAAAAATATTTGCAAAAATATTTGGTTAGGGCGTACAAAATAAGATTTTTTGTTTGTTTGTCATTCCATTAAATATATACTGAGATAATCTACCAAATAGAGATGTCAATTTAATTTTAATTAAATTTATTTAATTTTATTTAATGCATTTCATGTCAAACTATAGGCTGCTTTGGAACAGAAATGCCAACCTTTCAAGATTGGTAAGTGGAGTAAAGTAAGCGAGCCGGATTTGTGCGATATGTAGGTGGGCATGCCAAATTGGAATGCTGTGTGACTTGGCTACTTTTAAACTGGTTTAACACTCTCCCTGCTGGAGGCAACCGGAGATGCCCTAAAGAGCTGTGCCTAATCCAGCAGGGAAAGGATTAACAAAGTTGATTTCCAGCAAATGGTTTCAAACTGGCTTCAGTGTGAACACAGCATATGAAGGCAAGACGGTTGCAATATATTAGTAAAAAACCTAGGAGAGATTTCTTTAAATGCCATTCATTTTTACCTAATATTACTATCGTTAATACAAGTTGTTCATACAAATCACACAGTGAGATGGCACCTTTGGCACCTTGGTACCAAGTCCAAAACAATGAGTGGTATCTTTAAACTTATTGTTGTCATTCACAGCCGCAAAACCTCAAATTAATTTCCAGTTCTAAAACAGTTTTTGGCAACCTACCCTTTGTGTCTGCTGTAGACTGCGTCTAGTCTGAATCCTGGTTTTGGTCAAGGGGAGATCACTGTTGTCTGAAGTGGTCGTCTGTGAAGTAGTAGCCTCAGAGATGTTTGAGTGGCTCCCCAGCTCAATGGCGGTATTGTTATTATTATTTGCCTGGTGGAAATGGAATCAAGTGAATAAAAAAGAAAACTTTAGTTTAGAGGACTATAATATACATTCACTGTATGGTAATGGCGAAACACACGAGTGATTATGGAGTTTAACACCGCTGCGGGAATCTATCACCCATTTGTGACGATGAATATACACTATTGGATGCATCCACGTGCTTGTTTTAAGGAAACATTGACGTTGGAAATTATGGAGTTATTTATTGTTTTTGTTTTGCGTTGCAGCAGGAATCTTTCACCCATATGTGACAGAAATAATAGAAACGTGTAGTTAAAAAGATTCTTGTCAATTTAAATCAAAAGAAAAACTACCTCCCACATATTTTAAATAGAAACGAAAAATTAACTACATGTTAACTTTCTAGAGTTATGGAAAGAATGGATTATGACTTTGAATTTATTTATTGCTTTACATAACTGCGAGAATGTTTCACCCATATGCGACAGATGATCTTTGAAGTACATGTGTGTGCGTGAGTTGTTGCTTAAAGTCGCAACGGGAATCTTTCACCCATACGCAATGAGATGTTTGAAGAAGTACATTTGTGACATTGTCATTGTATATTAATTATGCAACACCATGTACCATTTCCTCAGATTTATTCTTGAATTTAAAAAATTTTTTTATCACGGCTTGTCAGTTTATTGCAGGAGGAAACCAGCAACATCTTGAACATTTGCTCTAGTAACTAATGGAGTTTCACAATACATTTACCTTCTTGGAGATAGTAAAGCTTCTGTTTCTGGCAAGTCTCGTCAAGCGCGATGGTTTCTTCAACTCTTTGTCATCGTCATTACTATTATTATCTCCCTTCTTTTTCAAACATACGGACGCAGCATCTTCCGTTTGTCTCTCGGTGGGCATGCATCGTTGTCCGTTCGTCAAGATGTCTTCCCCCGTATCGCCCCCGTTGTCGACGAACGCACTCGGCCTGCAGACCTTCTCCGGCAAGCTCGTTCCTCCGTCCTCGTTGACGTCGAACTTGGATTTCCGAGTGCGAGTCCTGGGACTGAACAGTTTCCGTTTTATCGGCGATGCTGTGTCGTCCGAGCTCTCCTCCGGATTTGCGGCCATGATTCTGCCGACGACGAGGTGGGCTTCTTTCATGATCTCGGCCATTTCCATGGCGTTGAGTGGGCTGAGAGGCTTGACCTCCGACCCCGAGCTGACAGTCGCGGCCACGATGCGCTCGGTCAGACCTACGGGACCGAAGAACACCTCCTCTTCATCTGGCACTTCCTCGCTGTCGACGAAATTGAATTAATTATTATTCTTTAAATTGGGGTTTAGGGTCGCTTTCAAGATTCTTTCACTTGCCGTGCTTGTCAGTTTAAGGCAGGAGTAAACCTGCAACATCTGTAGAACTAAATGTTGCAGTAAGCCTGCGAGCACCGGCTGGTACTGACAGAGCAAGGATGTGATTTAATTAAAATCGGAAATACAATACGTTTTTTCTTAGGTTTAAGTGAGTAGGAATATTTCACCCAAACACAACAACTTAGGTATAAGATTAGGAAACAAAATTATCCTCAAAAACAAATTATGACTCAAACTGTACAATACCATTGGTCTTGCATATTTATTTTTACCCTCTCAAGTATAGTTTAGGGGTCAATTACTTCAAGTAAGTCAAATTGTAAGGTTTTGTGTGTCATGGAATTAAAACTATGACAATACACTACACATACTCTGTGTATTTATTAAATCAGGGATGGAACAACTTTTAATCATACTCGCCTAAATAATGACATAAATAACAAAAACATGAAATTTCTATTAGCCCGTAGGATACCTTTAACATTAGGAGAAATGGATTGGGCTACGAGGGGAGTGGGAACTTCTAATCCTGTTAAATTGTAGTATTTTGTACATTTGTAGTTACTAGATTGCAATAATAACTGATTTATAGCTGATTTCAAGATTATTTCACCCATATCATGTCAACAGCGATGGCTGCAGACAACATGCAACAACTTGTGCCCTTAGTGTTGCACTGAACCTGTGAGCACAGGCTGGTACTGACAAACCAAGAATTGGTTACGATTTGATTTACTATATTAGTGTTTATGTAGATCTAGCTCCTTTCAAGATTAGTTCACTCATATTGACCTGTTGACCAGTGCTTATAAACAGTGGTCAAGCAGTTCTGGTAGATGACCGAAACAAACCTGAAATGGGGTGATAGGACTAGATCAAAGTCGAATGCTTCGTCCACCAACAGCTGAATCTCTGAAGCACAAGAAACGAAAGAATTTATTGGATTATCAGACATTGTATTTTTAATAATAAGAGTTTGTAAAAGAATTTTATGTTGACTAATATATGTATGGCATATTTTAGCATGTGATTGAAATTTTATCTGGAATATATCCATTATTATTTTTAAATTGTGGGGAGGAATTTCGATTTAGAGCCACTTTCAAGATTATTCCCCTCATATTAAGCTTCAATAATACCGTAATTACACTAATAATTTGAATCATCTAATAGTTCGAGCACCTACATTAATCACCACAAATAAAACATTTCCGATCCTATAAATACGAATATGACTTTAAAATCATAATTTTATAATTATTTTAACACACAATATTGTTTTTTTCAAATATATATTTTTTATTAAAATCATTAATTTGCATACCATTTTATTTGCAACCATTATTTTGTACATTAATTTGGTTGTCCCTAATTATACAAACACCCATCATTTTCAATTTTAGTATTTTTCTAATAATTCAACCAGCTACAGATTTAATTATTTTCTCTTGTTCAAATTATTAGGGTAATTACGATAATGCAAGTTGTTCTGAACATAATATCTCATCCTTGAAGATATTAACTGTGCTATTGTTGGAAACAAATGGAGATACCCAATAGAGAAAAGAGCATGGCAACTAGTTTTCTTTTAACTCTGTCCATGCTGGAGGCAACCGGAGATGCCATAAAGAGCAGCCTGTGCCTAATCCAGCAGGGAGAGGGTCAAGATGGATTTACAAGCATGTACATGAACCAAGGGAAATAACTCCACTGAAGATTCTTTTTTTATTAATGGAATTTTCAGACATAATATTCTACCTGGACTCGAGTCATTTTCTGCATTTCCAGTAGCTTTCTTGGTGTCGCCTTTCAGCAATCTGTCTTCAACTTCCAGACACTTTCGCAAGGTGTGGCTCAGCCGTCGCTCGTCATCATCACATCGTAGCAACTCTATGGGATCTGAAATCATTGCAATTGGCAATTGGCAATTATATTTTCTATTTTCATTATTTGAGTTGCTTTACAAGATTATTTTTATATAGATATATATTTTTTTTAAATTGTGATTTAGAGCCACTTTCAAAATTCTTTCACTTATATCACAACTTGTCAGTTTAGGGCAGGAGGAAACCGCCAACATCAATAGTGCTGAATGTTGCAGTGAGTCTGCGAGCACCGTCCCATGTCAAATATATGCACTAGCATGCAAATGTCTGAATAAAAAAAATAAAAATAGAAAAACCAAGTACCATTTTCTTTGTTTTCATTCAAAATGTTTCTTAGTAGGTCTTCTTTCGGATCAGGCACAGAAACATCAACTAATAAACCAACATCGCTTTGGTCATTTTCTGAAACCGAGGAAACAGAGTATATAAGCCACAACTGTAGTACAGAGATTCTTTATTTCGTATCATATAGACCTCAGACCCATGTACATTTATAGTTTACATGAATGTGGAAATACTTTTTAATAGTATATTTTACAAAATGACATACCGGTACATTCATATAAACATATATTTATAATATATTCATATAATTTATTTGAGTATTTTGGGTTGACAATTGTACATTTATGAATACTAGTATACTGTAAATCATGAAATTAATGCGAGCAGGATATTAATGCGAAAAATGCGATTGGCGTATGACCGCATTCAATT
>JAUTBT010012689.1:0-23520 GCA_032361225.1 Lepetodrilus schrolli
TATACTACTATATACTACTGTATACTACTATATACTATTATATACTACTATATACTACTGTATACTACTATATACTATTATATACTACTATATACTACTGTATACTACTATATACTATTATATACTACTATATACTACTGTATACTACTATATACTATTATATACTACTATATACTACTGTATACTACTATATACTACTATGCTTACAGTAATTCCCAGACATGTGTCTATCATGGATTTGGAAACATTTGGGAAATGTTAGCAATGTAATGCATTGCCTGTAACTATTTCCCTCCATAGTTATTTATTTAGGTATACTAACATATATCAGAATGCATATGCATGACCTACAGGTTTAAAGGCATACACTCACTGGTTTGTTTATATAATTCATTGTCAAACGTATGTGTACTTGAAAGTATGTACATATGATGTATCTACACAAGTATATTGGGTAACCAGTTGTATTTTCCGCATATGTCTCTGGTTTTCAATATTTTCATAGTTTATTATCTTTAAATATTTATAGCTACGTAGTAGTCATGAAATGTTATTTTGACCTTGTTCAGTGATTAGAGTTATCCCCCTTAATCTATTAGACTATAGAAAATTGATATATTACAGTACATTGCCAACTGTTTATTCGGGTTTTACCGGAAATGTTAACTGCAATGGAATTTTATCTATCCTACAGCAGTGAAAAGATATTTGGAGGTACACACGGGATTGTATGTATGCTAAGTGCATGTACTTTGCATTTGAAACACCAATTCGGTCCAAAGCGACAACATATTCTGTAAAATACACTGCATACAAACTTAAACCAGTAGATGGCATATGCGAGGGAGCTAACGCCAGAAAGCATACATTCCAACATGGCGTCCGATATATTTGAACTGGACTAGTTAATTCCAGTCTAACAATTCCCCTTCTACATTAATGAGACACCTGACGCACAAATACATGACTCTAGAAATTGGAAGTATAGAAATTAAACATACAAGTAGGCTCCAGTAAGTCTCCAGAGTGATTCCTCGTAACATGTTTACTCCATAATGTAATGACTACACATGTTGTAGAAAACGTAATAAGCGAAGTTAAACTAAATGTCAGTGTGACAATATGAGGACCCGGACATTACTTAATCTTAATAATTTGAAATGTTCTTTAAGTATGGTATTACATGAAAGTACATTCTTCTTTGGCAAATCTGCATGGTTTACATACTAAAACAATGCTCAGAGTGACGTATAATATCAGAACCTTAATTACAACCCATTGCTTTGATATACTATTTGAATGTCACGAGTCGCCACATAGAGGCAACATCTAAGATAATGATACTGTATCTTTTCTCTGTCACTCAATGTGATTTTCGAGAATAAATTTCTGTTCTCTTCTCTCTTCTATTTCGGCCATAGAAGTGCAGCCATAATTGAAGACCATTACAAAGATTAAATCAATTTTAATCCTTTCTCTGGAAAGACATATTGAGTTGTAATCAATTACGTCACCATCACTTGACAGCTACTTCCACCAGTTACACAAATCTCTACATTTACGGTATAATCAACCCGTCAAATCTACTTCTTCCACAGTTCACTTGATGAGAGTCATATATTTAATAAATTAACAGGCCGCAGTCAATTTGCGTCTTTACGACTCGACACAATAGTAGTTATTACTCGGAAAAATATGTTGTTTGAACTGTGCTAGCATTCACAACGCATGTATCCCCATACATTCCATGTTCAATGATGCATTCCTTCTCTAACATACAAGTATTATTGTACTAGTCTTGTACTATAGTATCGTACATAGTAGTATATCTCTACGCAAGGATTGGTACATTGCCTTATGCCTTAATTCACGGAATTTTACGACGGCCTGCTTTACGATTCTTGAATTGCAGCCTGTAATTAAATTCAATCTGTTGAAGAGATCGAAGTGTGTTTTTATTGAAATTACATTGTCTATAAATCCAAACTGATGTGGAAATAAAGTGAGGATTTAATCAGACCGGTGTTGTGCTACGAATCAATACTGTCCGATGTTTGAAAGCTTTCCTTCAATGGGTGGCTGATTATATTTTACTGCTTATAACATATTGCGTCTGCCTGGAGTATGCCCTCATTGATATATCTAGATGCATTAACTTAATTAATATTACTCGAGGTAAGTAAGGAATCATTTCAAAATTAGTGTATGCACGGTTTTCGTTGCAATTGCAGCTACTTGTTAATTAATACATACATATGCTTAGGAACACGTGGGGAAAACAATTAAGCCAATAGCATGTTAACTTGTCCTCTACTCGGACTTAGGATTTCAATATTGTTCCACCATATAGGTAATAATGCGCAATCAACTGTTCTATATATAAGCTATGCATGTTCTCCTTAAGATTTGTACCGACTCATTTCAAAGGCGTTCGTGAAAGAGTTCTTGTTGAATTCTTGTTAGATTCTTAAATATATGTCGAACTGAATTGAGGTATAGGTAACATATAATAAATTACTATTTCTTCCGAAATAACCTCTACATTCATATCATACTTCACGGGGTAACAAATTATTATGCATAAACTAAAGAAAAAAATACTCAATTTAACGAAAACCAACAGATTTCCAAAATAAATACAAATACATTAAAATATATATGTATTATATTTAAGTAATACCTGCTCCCCGCAAACCTCGATGTACTATATTTTCCAGCGTCTATCGTGTCATCCTGTTATGGTTTGTCCTCAGTATGCCTACACCTCAGTATGCCTACACCTCATTATGCCTACACTAAAATTAGACAACCCCTATAACTAAAGTTGGCATTGCCCAACTATTGTAACACCTTAGTGTGCCTACATTGAAGCCAGAATTTCCCATCTATTGTAAGGATCTTTACAATGTTGTTGTATTTTAAATGCCATCTAAATGGACAAGTCTATTTTAACAAAGGGAGAAGCAGGTGTTGTTGGTGTGCACTGAAGTGAAAATCTGTTTTGATAAGACTGTAGGCAAAGTGGGGTGTAGGCAAAGTGAGGTGTAGGCAAAGTGAGGACATACCCCTGTTATTGCATGTGAAACAGGGAAACATGTTCAGATAGCCATTAAGTTACATAGCTGTTCATGAATCCTTCATAAACTTCAGTAAACTGTTATACGGACGAAGGCCACGAGGTATACTTATACCCCCAAAAAACTAACTTTAAAGTTCCACGGTGAGTATTAGTGAAACGAATCTAGAATAAGCTGAATCACATGCACTATGAACATCCGTTAACAAATCGTTTCTCCTATTGTGTAATTAACCTGTCAGTTCTACGATCAATATCAACGAATATTTCTGTCAACAGAAAATATAATAAGTATCCAAATCGTTGAGCTCCACGATATCATCATCGATCTCGGGCGTGGTATAGATACATACCAGATCGATATAGCGCGTTCTGTGTAATATGAGGCTTCTCTAGACTATATATAGAGTTTGAACTAATGCTGTAGTCGCTCTGTAATCAGTATCCAGATGAACCAGCCCAGTCAACTACATGTGCGCTTCTTTGACTTTCGTTCTTATCCGTATGGTACCAGTGTCCATCTCTACCGTGGTTATAATAATCGATGTTTGGTTTGAAATGAATAGGTGAGTGTGGATATCAACTGAAGGCTTGACATATTTTATATATGACGTTGTATGGCAATATTGCCTGTCTGTTTTATGATGTGACTTTCCTGGTGTTGTTGACACCGAACATCTCGGAATTAATGGCACCAGTGGAGGAATCGCAGACAAAGTAGTTCGGTAATGCGGTCGACTGTGGATTGACATTATTTACACAGGGTTGTGAAACGGCAATTGCAGCAGACGCCATACTCAAGATGGGAACAGAGACGAGTCGGTCGTCCTTTCGTCTCGTGTCGTTTACAATGGACCCTTACGCCGGGTGACGGCGAGTATAAAATATTCGGTGGAAACTGACGTCCAGCTATTTGTACATTCACACCAGAACCGTCTCTTCCATAGAGATATCGCCATAGCAGGCACCGACTCTCAGCCATTTTGGAGTATGCATGTTAGACCTGTGATGTGAGAGTACCCACGTTATTAAGATGCCCGTGAGGAGGGGACATGTGGCACCGCCCAATATCTTCATCGACACCATCATCAGGAAATTTGATGGTCAGAGTAAGTAGAACCATATACCTCCACCCACCGTTACCGTTATCCGTTATGTCATTAATGTTCATCACTATTGGAACCATCGCCGTGACATCATCGGCGCTTGTAATGTATAGTAGTAACTGTTTATATACACCGGCTGTGTTTTAAATCATCAGTGCTTTTCTAAAGAATGTCTTGAATAGTTTGTCATAGGAGCTGGTTACTCCCAACATCTGCAGCTATTGTCCGCGCCATGTGGCTTTGTGGTGAGGGACGCGCTGGGCGTATTCGACCCCCCCCCCCACATACACACATACGTCCATTCACCCCTCCCCACATATTAGCAGAGGTTCAGAGCTACCTATAAGCCATATATTATTGTACATAGGCAATCCATGTAAGGAACATTCTCATGTGTTTACAACTCATGTTTATACCTCCCATATGCCACATATAGTATACTGAACATCAAAACAGTTTGCTGCAGTAGATATATCCCTCTTTTTATACCTATCAGCAATGTTATTTCATGTGATATATGAATAACATTTGCTATATTAAAGGTTTCACTGTGATAATGTCCTTTCGAAGTCTTCTCAGAGAATTTAGTCATAGGATTTGGGTACAATTTCTTTCAAAGTTTATTCCCCAAAGTTTCATATTAAGTATATACATGCACCTACTACATCATGAGCAGCTAAAATAATATTAATAGAAAACTGGTTAAAAAAAGGTAAATTGTGTTGTTGATTGTATATGGTTACATTAATTAATCATATTGGAGGATGTAGATAATAAGTAGATGAGGAAAATTGAAGGTATTTTATTAAAATTGTATTGATAATATATGCTGAATTCTTTGGAAGCTACTATTTTATGTTTGTTAGTTTTATTTGAGAGCAATGTACATGTATGGTTTAATTAACATGAACTACATGTATTCTCTTAAATACACTAGTTTTGTTTTATTGGGGTTTTAATGTCCTGTATACACACACTAATATTAACAAGATCTCACACAACCACATCTAGTCCAAATAATACTGTTGTGACACAATCACTGCAAGACAACCAAATCAACTGAAACACATTAATCTAAGCACAACATGTATACAGACAGTTTCTGTGAAGCTAGGCTAATTATGCCATCATTTTATTGATTAATTCAGTTTGAAATCACTGCACTATGATGATCATTAGTTATGTTAGTCCTCGACTTTGCTGCTACTGACAAACCTATCCTAGCTAGCTAGATGCCTGACTCTAGAAATACCAGTATATCAACACACTGTAGCTAGATACCTGACTCTAAGAAATACCAGTATATCAACACACTGTAAGCTTCTGTTTGGTAAACATTGTATGTAGAGTGAGCAGAGATGTTCACAGACTTGATGCCTTGGCACCTGTGACGTAATGCTTTCTGAAGACCGATAATGTGTTGTACTAAGAATACACATTTTCAACACAATCTACATTAAACACATATTTTCAAATACTTACCAGTTTACTATACTGAATTATACATTTTCAATCCATGTTGTTAATTTTCATATGCATTCCATATTTATTACACAGTGTATTCCCACACTCATATTGGACATAAGACAAATATACTCATTATCATATCAGCCAATATATCCATATATACAACATATCAAAATATATCACATACTATTGATAAATATTCTGAAACTTTAGATTTGTTATACCTTTTAATGTTTGTAAAGTGTCATGGATAGAAGAATAAGAATACATAAGATCGCTTTATTAATATCAGTCTGCTAGGGTTGAACACATCACAGGGAATTGAAGCATGGCAATTATTTTTGTATACATTATTTTATAGAATTTTTGTTATATTATGTGATCTAGTGATAATATTTTGAAAAAGAAAATGAAAACTTTAAAAAAAATACAAAAAATAATCAACAGACCCATCGATGACGTATTATATAGAAAGGTATATCACTTCTGCTGGCTTGAAATCTACACTTCCTCCATTCCGGTAGCTAATTTGTTAATATGCATGAATATTTCTACATGCATTACTAAAGCAAACATGTACAGTAATGACTTCCCCGACAGGCTCATGCATTCCACTGATCATGTCAATCCACAGAATTTGGAATCTTCTGTTATTTACCTCTGTCCTTCTATCACGGAATGTCCAGTTTTGTGTTGGTGCCCTCTGGTGAGAACAGTTGATGCAGCAGAAGTTTGGATAGATAACTCTATGCCCTATGGTGCCATGACAAGTACCATTTTGTCACTAACACAAGGAATAGCTTCATAAGTTAAAGATATTTTTGTGTGTGAATTACCAGCAGTTTTGTAATGACAGCACAACACTTATATAGAGGATTACAAGATTTTTGTAATAACAGTACAACACGTATATAGACATTATGGTCGTATAGAAATCAAATGAAATATTTCTTAGAATTTTTCATTGTTGCAATAACAGGAATGAATATTTGATTGTGCTTACCTGTATACATATGATACCATGTTAATAAACAGATGTGTATCCATTATACTTACATAATTATTAGGACCAGGAAGTGAATGAACTATGGTTACCATAACAAGAGATAGGCTTTGATTTGAAATACAAATACCTGTACCATTCAACTTTATTCACATTATCAAAATGAACGAAACGATATGACGATCTGTATAAAAACACAAGTCTATTTGCTTCTGGAATGTTTTTTCCTTTGATTTTGGTAATTTGGTTAATTATGGGATGTGTAGTGAACTGTTGCTTGTACCTATCAGGTGTTCATGGGTTAGGTTTCACAAGATTGTTATTTCTGACAACATCAGGTGGGAAAAACAGGAAATATGGTTGTCTGAACCACAGTAGTAATCTGCTTTGTACATTATCAGCAATATACTGTACAGGACGTTATGCTTTATCTGTTCAAGGACCATGAAGTTATTTTCCTTTAATACATACTATCATCAATATCTATATTAGCAGTGTTTGATGATAGTTATGCATACATGTTCATAATGTTAGAAAGTTATATGTTGTCTCTAACTATATATAAATCAATGTCCCAGTGTAATCTAGTTGTAAAGTTGTTTCAATGCATTGTTCTCACTACTCAAAGAAGCTGCCAGTTGTCATCATAGATAGCTCAGGGGGGAAACGGTAAAATGTATTCTATGTTTTTTTACCATAAAGTATGTAGTAGCAATTAGTAGGATATTGTAGGATACATGTACACTAATATTAAAGCTCTGATTTATTCAGTTATTGCTTTAATTTAATTAATCATGACAGGTTAATACTAGGATAGAAATTACTAATGATGCTAATTACTAATGTGAATTGTCTCAGTTGCAATTACTTTTGTACATTATTTCTAAAAAAATAATTAAGTAATAAACATTGTGTTAAACATTATGGGATGTTGTAAATGTAATTTTCTGGAAGCTTGGACTTTAATTCAATGTCCATGACAAATAGTATTGCCAGTCCTAGTGTACACAGTTTAGCATAGACTCCTGGAACAGCGTCAACTGGGCACGTTAACTGGGCATGGTACTACAGCCATATTGAAAATCAATTTCGTGACATTACCAGACAACTAAAGTAGTTTTGACTTGTGAAATTTGTTCCGACAGTAGTAGCGTCAGCACCAACCACATCCAGGCCTTGCAGTAGTAACATCAGGAATAATCAGCACCAAACACATCCAGTCCTTGCCTTCAATTGCACAAAATGTAACACTTACTCAAATGTCTACTATCATAGCAGTATTCGAAAAGCTGCAAAATTGTAAAATACTAAAAAGTATTTGTATGTTATTCTGTACTGCTCTGATACAAGCTGAAATCTGTTCATCTCAAAAAGTGTTAACCTGGCATGGCGACGCGACAATGATTGTGTTATCCCTTATTAACTACCAATACTAACTGTGTTCTTATGGGTTGCATCCATATGTAACCCATTCCCTATTATTTTGAATTGCTGTGTCTAACTGATCTTGTGTGTGTTTGCCATACAAACAGACCAGTCTGCGTTGTGCAATCAGACGTCTGTATTGACTGGCGAATGATTTCAGGAGATATTCATGGATACTCTACGACAGTAAATAGCAGGCCGGCTGTATAATGAGTGCTTTCATATATGTTCTGAATCATAATTTATTATTAATGGATACCCACACTACACACATCTGTAACTTCGTTATGAGGTACCGTATCTGTACTTCTTGGTCAAGATGTCATTAAAGGCATAACAATACAGACTTCAGTGTTATTTTTTTAATTCTAACATTGAGATAATAATAATAATGGCCTTTACATGGCATTGGAAACATACTGCTGCACCTGCAAAAACTTGATCATTTATAGCAGAGAGAATTCCATGTTACACCCTCAATGAGTAAACAAATGTGCACAAATGGCGACATCTGGGTCATGACTTGGGGAAACTCATGTAATCTAAAAGGATATTATTGTTGATTCTTTAGAAGGAATGCCAGCTATGTGTTTCAAATATAATACATTAATACCAACTACAACTCAATATGATTACAATTTTTTCCAATTTATTAGGCAACGATTCATTTATATATCTGTCCAATTATTGCTGTTATGTAGGCCATTAAATATTAATGGTATTTATATATTTTCAAGTAATAACATGCACAGTCATTTATTGTGGTATATACCTGTCTATCGTGAATGTGTGCCTTTAAGACTTAGAAATCGACAGTGATAGGTGGAAAGGATGAAAAATCAATTTCTAGCATTCTACATGATTTAATTCATTACCAGTCTTGCATATTGTACATAAGTGGGGTTATCATGGTTAATGTGTATATAACAACAGCATATGCCTTGATTTTAATGAGATATCCTACTTTCTTAAAGGTGAACATAATTCGTAGTTTCAGGCCTCAAAGTTACAACATTTTCTAAGGAGCCATTTAGCTCCTGCAGATCCAGAAACACTTAAAATAAGTGAAATACTGGTTGCCAAATGCAAAATTAATCACTAAATTGAGCCCTGAGTTTACATTCTCATTTAGTTTTCTCAGAAAATCTGCCTGAACCAGCACCATTGACAGGCCATCTTTGTTAAAGTCTTCTAGTTGCACTATTTCTTTCTAGTCTTTGTGTTCACCATGTTCATGCTACAATTGCCATGAAGTGCCAAGTGGCTGACATGTTGTCTAACTTAATTAGCTCAGTATAAGCAAAGATTTACCAGTGTACCAGAAAATTATCCCAGCTTGAACTGACATATTTCTTTTGTCCATAATAGACTATGTAATATAACAATACAATGTTCAGACATGTTGTAAACACTGTTGCAGCTTAATGATGTGCATGTACTACATAATGATCAGTCAACATGTTAAACACATACAATCAGAAACTGGTTACCTCTAATTCAGAGCCTAAAGAAAACCTTTATGCATGCGCAAATTATAATTAGTTTTCTTGTAATATAATAGTACTGATTACCAAGTACTATTGTCCTGAGCCCAGTAGGAAATGTCAGAAGCATCTAAACAGGTTGTATACAAAATCATTCATGTGGCCCATGAGTGGTTTAGTATTTGTGTTAATTTGTTTTTCTTACCACTGTGATAAATGACGAGCAAGTGTTGTGTTGACAGTACTCTATGATGAGAAAGTTAGCCAGACATGTCATCATATATACTCACGGTGTATGTGCAGCTGATGCCAGACATGTCATCATATATACTCACGGTGTATGTGCATCTGATGCCAGACATGTCATCATATATACTCACGGTGTATGTGCAGCTGAAGCTAGATAGGCTTCCATAATTAGGAAAAACAACAAGTATGATTTATTAATTTTTCTGTTGTGAAAAATATAATGAGAACTCTTGAGAATGGATTGGAAAATATTGATATATATCTTACCCCAAGCAATGCTTCCCGTTGCACCAACAACGATGAAATAATCTTAGCATAAGCGTTGTTTATTGCTATGCTTGTGCTTTCAAGCTGGTAATATTTCTTGCAAAGAGTACTTTCCTTTGACATTGCTTCATTAAAGATAATTATTAATATGCAATAAACAACCACAGAACATTACCAGAGTTATCAAGAGAACATTAAGTATTATGTAGTATTTTTCTGGAGAGGTCATCCAAGACATTAATCTAAGGAAACCACATTGTGGTCATTTGTATCAGGTTACTACATATTAATCTGAGGCCTATAAGTGATGGATAGCCATTCAATGAAAAGCAATAAAATTATCAAGTTATGAAATGGACACTAGAGTGATGTTCAGAGATATGGCATTCCACTCCGTCTCTGGGGTATTGGATCCAGATGCTTTCCTAGTACTAATGCGTTGTACTAGAACACTGTATCCTGGCCTGCATTAATAACACCTAGTACAGCTTGGTTTGGGACCTTCTTGGTGAAGGGGGATGGAGACTTACATATTGGTACTGAGTATCATAGGATGAAATCAGTTTAAAACAAAGGTTAGGATGGAATTGGTGTAAAACAAAGGATAGGATGGAATCGGTGTAAAGCATAGGACACTGCTCATTGATAATCATACAGAGATACAGGGTATCATTTCCATACTTCGTAGGCTGATATTCCTATATCTTGCTCATTAATCCTCTCCCTGCTGGATTAGGCACAGCCACATCTCTTTAGGGCATCTCCGGTTGCCTCCAGCATGGAGAGGGTTAATAAACAGACCACACCTTTAACATGTGTAAGCAGAAAGGGATGAGTTGACGTGATCTGGATGGAACTACTTGTTATCTAAACCTAAATACTATTAGAGATACCAACAAATAGGTTGACAATAATATTAAATTATTGTTCATAATTTTGCAATTGATAAAAAAAGAAGATGTTATGGTTTGCTCCACATGAAAGATTTTCATTTACTAGTATACATTTGTTTGAGGAAATTAAATATTTAATTAGAGAAGCATTATTTAAGTAAGTAGCTGTTTAATAAAGCACTAGTGTGGACAGAGTGATAATATTTAAATACATTTATTTATAATTAAATATACAACATTTGTTTGTACATTACACACGTCAACTAGTATGTTTTAATTTGGTGCAAAAACTAAAAGAGACAATTTTCTGTCACTTTCAATTGTTCAAGAATTGCCTTATTTTCAATACTATGTGATGGACATCAGAGTTGGTGATTTTCTGTTTCTGAAGTCAGTCTTCAAATAACGAATAATTCTGTTAATTGACAACCGACCTTGGTGACAGAAATCTTGTCTTGCCAAGATCAATAATACATATCTGAGTGGTGGCAACAAGAGAGAAGATTGAATTTTTATCAATCATATCGCAAATTATTACAACGTGACTCAAATAACCACAGCATCGTGCTCTTCTCTGTGCCAGTAGAGTGCGCCACTGTAAACTGATCACGTGATCGAGGGTTGCAATGAGATCTGGCACTTGTCACCAGTGCGTTACCAACGTACGATTGAAAATTTAGGTTTTAACACCGAAGTGGATCTCACTGACAGCTAAATGCCAGTGTATTTTCTCGGGAGAAAATTAAGGAATTGATTTTGGTCTGGAGTTGTTAGTTAGGATGTATACTGTTCAATTATTGGACAACTATATTATATTTTTAAAACTATATTGTAGTACAGTAAAATTCACTTAATTTCCTATTGCTTTATCACTCTGCAACCACATAACATTTTACAATGTTCTTACAACATTGTGGAAATGGTACAATATATCAGTAACATTCACACAATATTGTAATAAACTTGTGTAATGTTATTTATCACATAACATAGGAGTTTGGGAGTGCAATAAACCCATGCTATCAATATCAATATTTTCACTAGTGCAATAACACAATAGATTTTTATTATTGTGTTCATACATAATATCAAAGTCTTTTTGGACATCTTTTAGAGCTTCCTCTTGGGACTTAATTTGTCGAATATAAAGTTAAACGATTTCTTCAATTAAAAATACAAACACATTTATTAATATTTACACATTTACTTGGAACTATGTTTTGTCTGCGTGATTTAACCCAGTTCCCAAGACATTTGCCTATATAGTGTTGGTGACTTAAAATCAATATTATAATAGTTTATACAGTTATGTAATAAATAGAATCTCACATTCGTGTTCATATATTACTGAATTTATTAAACTTGTTGGCAAAAGTTATATTATGCTTGGCAGAGCCTCAGATAATATCAGTTTTGCCAACTCGTTTAATAGATTCAGTAATACATGACCTCTCATATGAGATACTCTATGTGTTTGCTGGGTCCCAAGGTATTGCATGGGATATATCATGGGATAAATTCAATCATGATGTACATAACTATTTAATATAAGTTTTACATGTAAGTCAGTAGTATTGCTATATTCCTCCTTTGACATTCTCCATGCTGGAGACACTGTAGATTCCCCAAAGAGAAGTTATTGTTGTCAATCCAAGAAGTAAGAGGGTTAATGTAGGAATACTGGTAGATGTCAGAATAGCTTACTTCATGAAAGGAAACCACAGACCTGCAGGGCATTCCTGGTGGCCTCCAGCATCATGAAGGTTAAGCATCACCTACCTGTCTGAGCTGTGAAGCACGTGTTAATTGCATGTGTGACATACAACTATCTGTTATCATTATTGATATTTTCCCTATTCAGGCATTGATAAGTAGATTAGCTAAACTTGACATATTTGCTGGAATTAAATTATGCACATTTTCAACAACAAAAGATGGAGGGGGAAAAAGCTTTTTTAAAATATTCACTCACGTAATGAACAAAAGTCCTAGTACTACTATAACATGCTCAACAGTGATTATGAACGCGACTAGTTGCAACGGCCAATTTAAATAGGATAAAGCCAAGTATTTAGCGATGACTAGAGCAACACGTGGCCGCAGACATTGTGAGTAGACTTCCTATTTATCAAGGTTAACAAGATTAGATGAGAAGAAATGAATCTGAGAAGAAATGAATCGGATTCATCAACAAGAAATACATTCTCAAGCTAATTAAATGATAGTTTGATAGAGAAACATGAATAATAATACTATAGTAGACCTACATTATTAGATTGATTCATTTACCAGCACCATTAGATTCTATATCTAGGTCAATATTCACTGCATTACATGATTGCAAAACGAGGTCAGAATTTATTTCCGCTTGTAACGTTTCACTTGACAAACGGAACTAAAGTGGTATATAATTTTACGTTTAATGAATTTTTAATAACTTCAATTATATCTTCTGTGTTGTGTTTTTCATCACAGTTTTACGTCTGTTTCAGTAGTAAACTAAGGGCTTCAATTATTGCATGGAATATAGTTACACACAAATTGTGTTTGTATGAAAAGCGCATAATATGAGTATGTGTGAAATATAAGTGTTTTTCAGTATTTAGTGACAGATGGCACACTACAGTCTATTTATAAAACCAAAACTCTATTCCTGACAATATGTTGCAGATATTATCATGTATATTCCAAATACAAAGGTTGTGATGCAATATGTATCCTGAGGCTGATATTAATTACCTAAATGTCATAAAAGTGGCTACTGTAGTAGTTATGACAACGTGAACAATAACTGATAAATGTGTGCAATTTGTTGAAACAATTCTCATATTAATTTATCAAAACTGATATATTTGCCTGCAACACCTGAGCGAGTAGGTTAAATTGTACAATTTTAACATGAATTTCAAAATAAAAATATTTAGTTGCTCATGTGCTTGACAATAATCCATACTCCTTTTCTGCACTGTTTTAACCATTGCATGATTCCTCTGTGCTCGAATTAACAGGAAGAAGATCATATAATGAACAGATGAACATGATGAAAGACAATGCGTACATGTCTGTACAATAGTCAAAATAACAATTACATATTTGGCAACATTCAAAATTATTTCCTACACTGAGAAGATTACAGTAAAGAGTGCATCTGGTTTGGTTCCACATGGGATATCCAGCTTACACATGACTCATGTTGGCTATATGACACCACTGTATCAAGAGAATGGTATTGGGTTCGGCACTGACTTAAAATTAGCCAGGATATAAATGTTTACAATGCTCTGGCTGCCATGTGCTTCACCTGTAGTCAGCCTGTAGTAGAGAAATGTTCTAGCTTTACCTGTACTGAGCCTGTAGTAGAGAAATGTTCTAACTTTACCTGTACTGAGCATATAGTAGAGAAGTGTTCTAGCTTCACCTGAACTGAGCCTGTAGTAGAGAAATGTTCTAACTTTACCTGTACTGAGCATATAGTAGAGAAGTGTTCTAGCTTCAACTGAGCCTGTAGTAGAGAATTGTTCTAGCTTTACCTGTACTGAGCCTGTAGTAGAGAAGTGTTCTAGCTTCAACTGAACTGAGCCTGTAGTAGAGAATTGTTCCAGCTTTACCTGTACTGAGCCTGTAGTCCTGTTGTAGACAAGTGCTCTAGCTTCACCTGAACTGAGCCTGTAGTAGAGAAATGTTCTAGCTTTACCTGAACTGAGCCTGTAGTAGAGAATTGTTCTAGCTTTACCTGTACTGAACCTGTAGTAGAGCATTGTTCTAGCTTCACCTGTACTGAGCCTGTAGTAGAGAAGTGTTCTAGCTTTACCTGTACTGAGCTTGTAGTAGACAAATGTTCTAGCTTCATCTGAACTGAGCCTGTAGTAGAAATGTGTTCTAGCTTTACCTGTACGGAGCCTGTACTAGAAATGTGTTCTAGCTTTACCTGTACTGAGCCTGTAGTAGAAATGTGTTCTAGCTTTCTGGCACTCTTTCGGTACTATAACAGGGTGCCAGAAAGCTAGAACACCAGTGTATACTACACACCTGCACTTGGAACCATGGGATACAGGTATACATATGAAAAGAAAACGACACATCTATACTTGTTATAGGGTAATACCAGTAAATACCATATATAATTCTTGTCATAGGTGCTATCCTGCATGAAGCTCCTGTATCCACTAACAGTCCATGGCGTTCTCATAGAGATCAACAATAAAGATAGATACCAGGACCCAATTGTATCAAAGCTTCATTAAGTAATGGCTTCATTAGCCACTAATGTTACATTAACTCTTAATGGTCATTTAGTTAATGATTGCGTTAAAACTCGTTCAAAACTAATGACATGATAATGACGACGTCACAATTTAACGGTCAATTAAAGTAGGGATTTCCCCTAAATATTTCCCATAATTCCATTTCAAAAGAAGCACAGTTGGTGTTGACTCATGACGTCGTAGGCCTATGTACCGTTCTCTTATGCATAGGATTGCAGTGACACGTGCGCGTTTGATTTATATTTTAATTGGTATGAACATATGTAATATATTGGGTACCTCCTTGCTGTACTCAGTATTCAGGGTACTCGTATAGGTAATTAGTATGCAATGAAATGGTACGCAGGATGAGCACTTTGGAATTAAAAAATGAATGTATATAAATAGTATTAGTTTTACCATTACTCTAGTAACTGAAACTTTCATGCAACACAACTTAATGGCACATTAGCTAATAGATGTTGAATTGTCCGTTAGCGAATCATTAGCGTTTCATACAACTGGGGCCAGGTCTAGAGGATACGAGAGTTTCATGAAAGGATGTCCAGTAGATACACTACAAACAAAGGCTCATTATCTGGTTAATATCAGAGGTTGTTATATCCGTATAATGTCCTGCACTTTATTGCCCGAGGGTGTTATATGACAATGCCATCAGTTCTGAATGCAGATACATGTATGTGGCAGACTTTGGCCACTGAAGCAAATGTGGTATATGCTTGAGGGTATTTCACCACCAGAAGGCATATAGTTGTACAGCAACATTGATACATTTTTGGGAAAACAACACAACCGTAAAGTAACATTCCTTACACTATACAGTATTAAATACCATAGCAGATTACAAGTGATGGAATCTCGCTCCACAAGCTTGATATATTTATCTATTTTTCTTAAAATATAATAATCTTGTATTTTTATTTTTTTTAATGTTTTAAGTTATTTTTTTAAGTAATTATTTTTTACATTATGATGATGCAATATGTAAAGTTATTTTTTAAAGTAATTATTTTTTACATTATGATGATGCAATATGTAAATATTTATATATTTTAATAACATTTATTTAATGATTACTTTAATACCTTCATGTAATAGTGTCAATGTAAATATTTCAGAATGTTACACATATTATTTGCTGTATCCAAACTTCCAAATGTAAGGAGTATTCTTGTATATTCTGTGGATTACCAAGTAATTACTATCTGCCCTACTTAAAGTCAAGCATTTCTGGTGATGAACATGGAATTGATGGATAATTGTCATACGAGTCTCCCAATCAGGTCAGTGGAAAGCTGGTCTTAGACTATCTGCTGCACTTTCCCATTCAGATGTGAGTCTTAGTGGGACATTTGGAAATCAGTGTTCATTATCGCAATCTTAGTTTGTAATAGGCAAGATTTGTTCTTCACCACATCCTCTGATTGAAGTGGGTAGCGACGTGGGTGACCCACTTGAGGACTTTACCTCAACATACATTTGTTTTGGACATAGCCAATGAGTAGACCAAAACAGGATATTTTTGGTCAGGGAGAGACAAACGATATCTTGACATTTATAATGCTATTAGACCAAGGGGTATGAGGGTGAAACAAATGCCAGATAAAACAGAAATATTGTGTAAAAGTGACACTCTACAGTACAAGCACTGATGCTGTTAGATGTCAGTTCTGTGGAAAGCAATGTTCATACAATAACAATAATTTATTCCAATCTTGTAAATCCAAAATCATGTAGATGCTCTGGGACACAACTATATGCAGACGCGTTGATGGACTACTTCTACACTATATTGGCAATTTTGACAGAAGTCTGAGTTTAGGAGATGTGTGATGGCATTCCTGTTGGCATTCAGACAAATCTGTCAGACATCAGTCAGACAGAGTTCAATATCATAGACATGTACAACAGTAGCAAATGTTTGAAGACTTTCAAACCAAAGTGTAGGTAGCAGATTTCACTAAGCTTTTGTTTAAAAGTGATGAAATTCTTCTCATTAGCAGTAGATTTCAACACGTTCAAGTGATGTTTTTTGATTAAGATAACAGAGAAAGAACACCTGGGTATCTGATTGTAGCATGTTTTATGGATTAATTCAATTTTTTTTGTATATTCAGCAGACACGGGCTAGTGGGTATTTGCAGCTGCAGTAATCACACCTGTTGATATAATTGAGAAAATTGGCAGTGTATCATCCACACATGTATTGTTGCTGCAAGCTGTTACTGACATGATCATATTGTATGGCCTTTTCGTTGTCAACAAACTGCAATTATAGATTTAGGAAAGAGAAAATAATGTGCTAAAGATCGAAAGGTATTTATCACATATATTATCAAGTTAAGTTAGTTTGAAGTAATTTTCAACAGTTCTGTTCATGTCAGAATTTCCAAAACAATTGATGAAATGAAAGATGTTCTGATACAAACATACACACACATGCACACACACACACACACACACACACACACACACACACACACACACATTCACACACATGCACACACACAAAATCAGTGTCATACCTGCTAACATAACATCTGTGTTACCTTGGAACAGTATATGTTTATCTGAGGCTGAGGCTGAGACTGAGGCTGAGGCTGAGGCTGAGGCTGAGGCTGAGACTGAGACCACCAATGATCCCCCCACATGTTACACATCCCCAGTGCTGTGCCAGGCTGCAGCATGACACAGTGACACCACGACACACCACGACACACCGGTGATGATGGTGACATGCCTATGTAGCCTCCAGTGGCCGAGACTCAAATAGTTCTCCTGTCGGCAGGTCTGCAGACATCTATTCAGGACCCAATTTACTTTGTAATCTTAGTCACAAGTCCTATGCTTTACGTCAAGTACTGCTTATTAAATAATTTGATACATTTCCTTTTTTTTTTACAAGGTGAGGGAAAGCACAGTTTATTAACAGTGTATTATGTGTGTTACCAGCCAGTAGCTGATGCTCTAATAGGCAATCAATGCACACACATTCACACAACTAAGCTCATAATGTGTGCAGTCTTTGTTGTGTTACAGCAGGTGCTTGCTCTGTGAAGGAGGTCTCTTTAAAATGGAGTCCATCTCTGATGTGGTGACATTGGTCTCAAGGACTGCTGTAGGCTTGAACACAACTCTGTAGGATTCCTGATCCATGTTTCACACAGCGGCAATAGCTAGTTAGGATGTTGCTATATAAGATGACATCCACAACCAAAACATGTTCATATATATTTGCAGCACCATATTCCCACTTCCTTTTCAGAGTTTAATATGACATTTTGAAATACTAACTTGTTAAGATGGCTTTGTGAAACATGGTCCCTTGTATGATGCACAAACACTAGTTTCTGTGACTGCAGTATGCTATATGTTATGTATGTAACAAGACCATGCTGATTCTGGTATTCAAACCTGAGTTACTGGATTGCGAGTTTAACACTCTACCGACTCAGCCAAAGGGGAAGTAACCCTGCTGGCAGAGACCCGTAGGACCATCATATCACACAGCTACATGTACAACTGTTACAACAGTCTAAAGCTAAGATTTCTTTCCAGTGCAATTAGTGAGGGCATCATGGCATAGCTTTGGTCACATATTTATTTCAGGTATTATCCCAGCTCAGTATCAGCCACAAGGACCATGTCACTTCATGAATTGACAGTGATTAGGGATGGTATGGGATTGCAGACATTGAATGCTATAGAGATGATCTAACTAATTGACAGTGATTAGGGAGGTATGGGATTGCGGACATTGAATGCTATAGAGATGATCTAACTGAGACCCAGACTAATTGACAGTGATTAGGGAGGTATGGGATTGTGGACATTGAATGCTATAGAGATGATCTAACTGAGACCCAGATTAATTGACAGTGATTAGGGAGGTATGGGATTGCAGACATTGAAAGCTATAGAGATGATCTAACTGAGACCCAGACTAATTGACAGTGATTAGGGATGGTATGGGATTGCTGACATTGAACGCTATAGAGATGATCTAACTGAGACCCAGACTAATTGACAGTGATTAGGGATGGTATGGGATTATGGACATTGAATGCTATAGAGATTATCTAACTAATTGACAATGATTAGGGATGGTATGGGATTATAGACATTGAATGCTATAGAGATGATCTAACTAAGGCCCAGACTAATTGACACTGATTAGGGATGGTATGGGATTATGGACATTGAATGCTATAGAGACGATCTAACTAAGGCCCAGACTAATTGACACTGATTAGGGAGGTATGGGATTAAGGACATTGAATGCTATAGAGATGATCTAATTGAGGCCCAGACTAATTGATGGTATATTAACAATATTCCTAATGCTTGTACATGAACAGATATTGTTATTAATGTATTTTAATCATCTCATTCTGTATTTATATTAATTCCTTCAAGCATTCAATGTGCATAGATTTCTGACTGAGGTGCTTGTAAGACTATTGAAGGTAATGTACTACTGATAATTCATCAAATAACTTGAGAATGGCAGTATCTTGCTTCCTCTATGAACAGTGATGTATTAATAGAAGCGTGACAACAGAGGTGCATCATTCAACCTGTCACTTTCTATAGAAACTGTGGACTCAGATAAAAAATAACAAACATTCTAGAATTATTCCTAAAAGAATTGATGGATGATCTTATTAGTTATTATGTCCAAGGAATTCGAGACACTGATAGATTTGGTTAATATCAGACGTATTGTCATGTGTGTAAGTTGAATGTACTTTTTGGATGTTCATTATTTGTATTTTGCTCAATAGTAGAATGTGTGCAAGAAACTCAAATGGCACAGCCCTTATGACAAATGGTATATATACCAGACATTTGTAATAGAACTTATGTAAGTACAAAATCTTGTATAATATTGATATACTTTTAGAAAATTGCAAATGTATCAAAATGTGTATGCTTTTTTAATTAAGTAAAAGCACAATAATGCTTTCATAGATAAAATTACAGTGAAGCATTATCGTTCCATATATATTTTCATTTTATTTTCTTCAAATATTTTGTAAAATATATTTACTAAATATATACTACAATATGTAGGAGTGCTTTAGGCTATTTCAACACTCACTATGATGAGCTTAAATACAGTGAAATGAACAAGAATGTAAAAAAACATGACTTTAAATAATGTGACCTTTATTTTTTATTTTTGCTATGTTCTAAATAATCCTCTACATTTTATTGTAGTTCCTCAAGCAATATTTCAGCGATGGGTTAGGCACTATAAATATACTTATTCTTTCTTATTGGAGTAGTGAGATATAAATAAGTGGACCTAATAAGTGTTACAAGAAGTGGGAATCATGACCTTTCACCTTTGTTGGTGACTATGGTGACCAGCGACATAACACTGACTTGGTGTGCAGCCAGGGAAAAAATGTCAAAAAACATCGTATTTCTTTCCCTGACTTCAATATTTCAATCCAGTGATTCTACGTCTGAGACAAGCCATGATTTATTGACCGGATTACTGCAAAAGGACAGCGCAAGTTGAGTAAAAGATTCCGGGGGATTTCATCACATCAAGTTTGGCATTTGTGAATGCAGGCTAAAGCCATTTTGAAAATCCACTGTGTGAATTATGCAGCAGCAAATGGGAAAGCACATTGCTGATGGTGAAATTACTACAAATCTGACTCCTGGGTTGTTTAAGTATTCTGTGTTTCATTGTATGTTTTGAAATCTTACAAGGTAGTTTTTTAATCAATAATTTGACATGAAAATTGAAGTGGTGGAATGTAGTACAGCAGTGATTTATGTCCAGGAGATTGAGATGGCAAAGCATCAAAAGACTGAATGGCTCTCTAAGGATATTTGAAGAATGACCTTTACCAACCGTTACCAAATCTTTGAAAAGTGAGCATAAAATAAACGTAAAAGTGTGTTCATCTTCACCCAGTTCTTGAAGACATTATCCAGAGTTTTCCAAATGTTTCCACTAACAATTGCACATACTTCTGCATATTTCTATTGTCACCATCCTCAATTGTAGGTTATGTATCTTATCCTAACAGGATTTTGAATTTAATGCTAAATATTATATGATCATCTTGGCTAAAGATGAAATAGAGCAATTTATATAACTTATGTTAGGTGTATGGATGTATCTGGTTTGACATACTTGTATGATTGATTGCACCACCCAGATTTGCTGTGCCATGTGCTAAACACTCGTCACTACAATTTTGTTAATCTATATGTATGTATGCTGTTTGTTGACAAATGCTGGTGGAGACAGCTGTTGTATGCTAGTACTACTTTCCTGTGGAGAGATTTGTTATCATCCATGAAATTTACCAGAAGAAAGAGAATGACTTCTGGTTATATATACAGGTTTACTATAACATTCAGCGCTATGGATGTTGTAGGTTTGCTCCATCCATAAACCATGATATAAATGAAAAGCTTTGAAAGGGGCTCTAAACCATAATTAAAAAATAAATAAAAAATAGCAATATATGGAGGATCTCATATGAGTGGTCATATACTACTGAATTTACTCAACAATTTGGAAAAACTGATATTATGCAGGGCTCTGCCAACAAGTTTAATAAATTCAGTAATATATGAACATGAATGTGAGATTCTATTTGTCACATAACTATAGAAACTATTGTAATATCGATTTTCAATCACAAACACTACATAGGCAAATGTCTAGGGAACTGGGTTAAAGCACGCAGACAAAATATAGTTCCAAGTAAATGTGTAAATATTATTAATTGTGTAAATGCATATTTAATTGAAAAATATTTAACTGTATTTTCATTAAATTAAGTCCCAAAAGAGGTCCAAAAAGATTGATATCACCTATGAATACAATTATAAAAATGTATTGTTTTATTGCACTAGTGAAAATATACCATTAGCTTCCACATTGGAGGCTGCCAGTATCACCAGTATGGTAGTTCAGTGATTGTGAGATATTTCAACAGAAAGCTAAAGCACACCAATGTCAGTCACAAAGATTTAAATGACAAGAAAAACTGGAAAAATACAATGAGCACATGATGTGACTAAACACATGAAAACAAACAGTCACAGGAACAACCTAGAAGTACTGGTCAGTGATGACATCAGCAATAATAATAAAGACTGGTCATTTCATTTTGAGGAAATTCACCAGCCAGGTTTATGTGGCTTATGACCAAATGAGAAATGGTCACGGAAATTGACTGATAAAATTAATTAGTACATTTTGAGCGGAATGACCAAATATGTCTGACTTGATTGACATCTGTGACAACTTGGTCATAATCAGCCATGTTTGCGTGGAAGTATGTGGACAATCTGAAAGTAATAAGAAGTCGTTGTTAATTTGTTAGAGATTTAATAGCAGTTTCTTTCTTCGTCGGTTTAGATGTCACAAGTGTAGATGTTTTCATTAGTTTGATTACTTTTATTAAAAATCTACAAGCTATTAGCCTTATTTAAAAAAGCCTGCAGGTATGTTTGTTAATATGATTTGTCATGTAAATTCAGTTTGAGTAAGCTGATTCTTGGTTCTTGAGATCTATTTAAACATGCAGATGCATAAAATATATGGCAGTTGCATCAAATATAGGAAGCAAGCAGTTATAGTCTAGCTATGGAGTCACATATATCTGACAAATGTCTGATTCACTGCCAATATAATATGCTGGTATTAAATCTTTTAAACCTTCATAGTTTGGTACACTATTAAATATGGTATCAATGATCTTTTAAAGATGTTTTTCTATTTTTTATGCGGTATATACAAAACATTTAGTGGGTCCATTTTGTAAATAGATTTATTTATTATAGAGCCATAAACAATGTCCTACACACATTTCTTCATCTATGTCTTGGTAATTGAATACTACAGATTTGGCTGGGTGCCCTGGTATTTATATGAAGTTATAGACACTTTGCTGCACCATTGATAATCATTATCAGTATTAAGTTCTATCTATTGCTTCTAGTACCAGATATACTATGACTGGTTACTTTGGTGTTAGATAAAATGTAAATGAGTCCTCTGTGTGGAATAGTAGGTGTCACTATCTGTATGGTATGTAAACCAGTGATCAGTATTAGTCTGCCTGATATTAACATCATAATGGTGTGGAAGCTGTTATGTCCAAGGAGTGACGGTACTGCCAGTATCTAGGGCCAAGGAGTAACTGTACTGCCAGTATCTAGGTCCAAGGAGTGACTGTACTGCCAGTATCTAGGTCCAAGGAGTGACTGTACTGCCAGTATCTAGGTCCAAGGAGTGACTGTACTGCCAG